>WOVY01013476.1:0-26073 GCA_013436015.1 Rhipicephalus annulatus
CCTAGAAGATCAAGCTCGGAAGGCAATCGTGCTGCTGACAACGACTCCCTGACAGAATGCCACAGGAACGGACGTCCAGTCGCCTAATTCCACTTCTCAAAGCCGGCAAGTCACCTTTGGACTTTTCCTCTTACCTCCCGATTGCCCTCGCAAGCTGGGTGGAAAAATTTATGGAAAGGATTATTTTAACAACGCGTCTGGAATGGTACTTATAGTTCTACTAAATATATCCAGATGCCATGTCCGGGTTCAGACAAGGCCGCTCATCAATTGACAATGTAGTTGGCTTGGTGACATATGTAAGCACCAGAGGCCTGCAAACGGTTATCTGCTGCTGTTTCTTCTTGACGTTAAAGGGACATACGACAATGTCATCCAAAAAATTATTTTCAGCACAATTGAAGGAGTGGTACTCAGTGGCAGGTTACATGCGTGGGTTCAGAGTTACCTACAGAATAGATTATTTCACGCGCAGACAGAGAATGGCTCGACAAAACGAGTATTACTGTAGCCGAGGAGTCCCGCAAGGCAGAGTGCTAAGCCCGACGCTGTTAAACCTAACACTCGTTGGTCTACTTGGCAAGCAACCAAGCAGTGTACGACTTTCCATTTATGCTGATGACATCTGTGAGTGGACATCAGTTGTGACTTGACTTCAACTTCGCGCTCGTCTTCAGAAAACAGCATGAGTGACTCGCACCACCATACTCAAACAAGGGCTTCGAAATCGCAAGTGGAAAGTGTGCAGTCGTAGCTTAGTCACCAGAAAACCAATGTCCGCTTATGGCATATAATTAACGGGCAAGTTTGTGTCATGCAGCCAGAGTCGCACGTTTTTGGTAGTGTTAATCGACTGAAACCTGTCTTGGACCCCACACGTAAACTACGCGAAAAAGTGGCTGACCGCTATTTGTCACTGTTCAGGTGTTCTACCGGAAAAGTTGGGGAATGTCTGGTCAGATCTATGTTACAGCGTTACAAGTATTATTTATTGGATTCCTACGGTACAGCCTACCTGTTATATCTAACACGTGCAAAACGAACCTGCGCACAATCCAAAATATTCAAGCCCAGGCGCTTAGGATATGCCTTGTTTACCCCACTGCGCATTGACAGCTGAAACAATAACCATTGCACAGAACTATTTAATCATGACGCACATCACCCCTCGAAATGATGTGTACGTACCTCAGGCAACATGTTAGGAATCCTTCCAACCCTTTGGCAACGCTCGCTACTGAAAGACCCCGCACAAAATTTAGTGCAATTTGTCTGTGCACATCGTGCGTCGTTTACATCAGGTTTACACCTGCTGAGAAACTGGTGTATCCTCCGTGGTGCCTGACACTTCCAAAGTACGTCTTTGAATTCCAGAAATGCAGAAAAATTCAAATTTTGCCTCCATCAGTCCTAAAACAATTGAGCTTGCACCTACTGCAAACGAACTATACAATAACCACGTGCACATATACACCGATGGTTCAACCACAGTGTCTGATTCTGGCGGTGCGGTGTGATTCTAGCTAGAGAATTCTTTCTGTGAATCAAGCTGTCACCCTTTCGCAACGTCTACTGCGGCAGAACTGGCGGCTTTGCGCGCTGCCCTAGAGTACATCAATCCCAGAGACCGAGTAATCGGCTGTGTTTTCCGACTCGAAACTGTCCCTACAGAGCATGCAGTCATGTCTTTCGACGAGGTTGCTGTGAATAGTTAACACGTCACAGAAACAGGCCATGAGGTCAAGTTTCAGTGGCTACCTGGCCATTGTGGGATCAGTGGCGATGAATTCCGCAGACAACGCGGCTTGCACATCGCACCACGAAGAGCACACCCTTCCGATTCCTTTGTCAGGGACTGACGCTGCAAAGCAACTTCGTCACCTGGCACGTAGTCTGTGTCTGCTGGAGTGGAACACCCCAAGCATGAGACATACGAGACTCTACCAAATAAATACCCTCGACTGAACTTCGACCTCCGTCCGGGCTTCGTTGACGTGAAACTTCACTTATTTGTCACCTTTGGTTGGGCGTTGCCTTCACAAAAGCATATACACCGTCATCGGATTGACCGACATTGTGGAATGCGACGTCTGCTGCACCAACAAAAGAGATCTACCATCTGATATGCCATTGCCCTCGATTTGCCTCTGAAAGACAGAAGCTTTCAGACGTATTGCGACAATTGGATGATCGGCCACTCTCTATGCAGATGCTACTGGGAACACCGTCCTCGCCTTTCGTCGGCTCAAAAAGCAGTCAAAGCTGTCTTGTGCTTTTTGAGTACTACTTGCCTATGTGACCACCTTCAACTTTTGTGTAGGGCCACCGCTGCATATGGCGTCAGCCCATTGACTGACAAACCTTTTTTTTCTCTCTTTCTCTTCTCTTTCCTCTCTCTCTCTTTCATCTTTATGCCCCCCTTCCTATTCCCCCAGCGTAGGGTAGGAAACCAGGCATGTGCCCGGTTAACCTCCCTGCCTTCTCTCTTGTTGTTCATCTTCCCCCTAAAGGGCCCTGCAAACACTTTTGAGCGTGGTCAGAAAAACGCTTGCCGATCGGTATTAGAGGCTCCCGACAACATACTAGCCATATATATTGCACAGCGCCGCGGCCTGGAATACACAATAAATTATGAATGTCAGCGAAAAATGATTTATTTTCTCTCGACAAATAACGGAATATGCCCCAAAAATCACACGTGAATTACCCATTTATCACCCTTTGGCTGATGTGAACATGGCGCACTCGCTCGTGACAGAGATCGCCATGGCAGGCCGCGACTTCGCGAAGCGTGCGCGTGCTATCACAACACACCGGAAAAGAGCGGCTCATCTGAAGAAAAAAAAAAAGAAAAAGTGGCTGAAGGCCACCGAGGCGCGTGTGACTCTTTTCTGTGGCTCTGCCATTCCTAACGGCTTAGATTCCAGCGCTTTCGTCGGGACGAGAGAACTGAGATGCCAATTGCAACATGTGACAAACCTTTGTAACTCCACTCGCACTGGACTAATTCATAGAATTTTTGCGGTGCTGAATTCGCGAGGAAATAAGATTTTCCAGTGATTTCCTTCCTTGGTTACTTGAAAAAGCGTTTGAGGACCCCTTAAAAAACGCCAGGGCCATCGCTGAAGGCGCTGCACATTCAATGTGAAAGCTAGATGAGAGGCCTTTCATAGCCTCTTAAAACAACTATTGAGTAACTACTTGCAAGCACACTTGGTTGATATCCATTAGGACATTGATAATGAAATTTTTTGGGTAGTACACTGTGAACAAAGTTACCCAGCTAGGAAGAATAGGGGAAGGATGAGCCCGGTCTGCTTCCATGAGCTCACTCAAACCGGTTTATATGAGAGCAAATACATTCGTTTTACACCATTCTTTTCCGGTGGTCCGCAGACTAAGAAAATTGCAAGAAAACGAGGCCAATCACCAGGTTATGCTCCCGTGGTATCTTTTGAAATGCTCCCGCGCATCGCTTTGCGTCGGTGGATGCTCCCCGATTGCTCCGCGTCTTCGCAACACTGGCATTCATTGGCTATTCGAGGAGTGACGCAGGCAGCCTCGCCGCCGGGAGGCCGTTCCTCACAAACCAACATGGCGTAGACCAAGCCGGCGCAGGGAGGATTGTGTGAAAGCGCTCGGCAGCGTTAGAGAAAAGGAAATAGTTCTGAGCACCTCTTGGATATTACAAGCGATAAGCAGCAACGAGGGTTATCAACAACAAAAGGGAGTTGTGTGAACGGTAATCGTGTGATGGTTCCTGGCAGCGAGCGACACATTGTGATCTCTCGAGTGTTGAGGGACCCGGCGGTTGCTGGTGTGGCGAAAAATTGGCGAGTGAGCTCTCCTTGAATTACCTGTGTTATCTTTGTCAGCTAGTGCTGAGATTGGATAATGTTGGTGTTACATAGCTAGCCGCTCAGCCACGGCAAGCATACGCAAGACAACCGCAGACTAGGGCAACGAGATGAACCTTTATTCTCTCGTGCTAGCTTCTTTGTGGCTTCACCTACGAAACAGAAAGAGGGGGGAAAAGAGGGACGGGAACGGCTATCGCTGCATCCATTGACAGAAACATAACGGGAAACGTCGAAATGGAAGAGTTCAGTTCACAACACTTCTCTCTTCTTGAAAATGAAACCATTGTACTGGCTCGCATTGTCTGGTAGAAACGCCGAAGCACTGGTTCCGCTTGGGTCGCCGCTTGTGTAGAAGCGGCCTGTGGCATAGTTGTCACCGTATGGTCGTGGGGGCTCGTGGTAGTGAGCGCTTCTGGAGGCAGCATAATGGCGCTTGTAGTTGAGGGTTCCGGCGATTGTTTTGGCAGCTTGGACATATTAGACTGATAAGGATGCAGGACCTGGCGGTGCTGGGAATGCGATGCTTGTCGAAGACGCACTTGGTCAACGTGGCGTCTGACCACAGAATGATGAGTTTGGACGGTCACCATTCGGGATTCTGAAGTGGACTGCACATGCCCTGGTATCCACTTTTCTCCGACACCGTAAAGCCACATGTACACGTTGCTTTTCATGGGGACCACCCAGTCCTCTGCTGCCGGTGGCGAGTCTGCAACAGTTGAGGGAAAACACGCATCCAATCGTGAACATAATTGGAACCATAGCAGCGATTCTGACGGAGATTTTCCCGTCTTCTGTGGTGTTCTCCTGTAGTTGAGCAGGAGCCGCACAAGGTTGTCTTCCAACTTACCCTCCCTCATCTTCCGAATTCCATCCTTTATTTTACGCACTGCCTGTTCTGCCGCTCCATTAGACTGTGGATGAAAGTGCGCTGTTTTTAGATGCATTATACGTTGTTCTTTGCGACAAACGTAGCCAAATCCGGGCTAGAAAACTGTGTCCCATTATCTGAAACAATGGTTCGCGGGACGCCGAAATGACCGAACATGGCGCGCAAACAGGTGATTGTGCTTGTTTTGGCATGCTTTACTGGCACGGCTTCTATCCACTTGGTATGGGCATCTACTGCAACAAGAGTCAACTTGCCTGCTATGGGTCTTGCCAAATCCACATGTAGCCGCGACCATTTTTCGTTCGTTTTCGGCCAGTTTACTGGTGGTGCCGCTGCCGGCATTGGCATTGTTTGGGCACTGTTCTTGCAGCCGGCTGAAAACGCTTCAATATCACGGTCTAGTCGGGGCCATTGAAATTTTGACCTTGCCACTGCTTTCATTCCTGACCATTTTGGTGGGTCTCGTGCAACAGTTTCAAAAGTGGGTCCCGCGCTCTTTCCGGTATCCCTACGCGATGCCCCCAATACACTCGTCCATGGTCTACGGGCAGTTCTAGTTTACGGTCGAAAAACGGCCGCATCGTTTCCTCCAGCTGTTTTGCACTTTTGGGCCAGCCATGTAATATACGATTCCTTACCGCTGTTACTGTGGGGTCTGCGGCCGATAGCTGCTGCAGCCCCTGTGTTGTGAAAACGCCATCGTCAAAATTATCCAGAGCGAGGACATATTCCGGTGGCTCACCCTTGTCATCAGCCTCCGTAGACCGCAGTGGCAGCCTGCTCAGGGCGTCCGCGTTGAGCAACTGTTTTCCCGGCGAGTATATCAGCTTGTAGCGGTAGCCACCCAAGTGCAGTGCCCAGCGCTGAATATGTGCTGCAGCCAGGGGTGGCGTCGGGCGGTCGGATTGCAACAAGCTCAAGAGGGGCTGGTGATCCGTCGCGAGAGTGAATTAGCGACCTAGAGGGTAATCACGAAACGTAGTGACGCCAAACACTAAAGCCAAGGCTCTCTTTTCAGCTGAGAGTAATTTTTCTCGGTGGCCGTCAGTGTACGGGACTGGAACCCAATGGGTTTTGGCATGCCGTTATTCGTGTGAAAAAGCGCCGCGCACACACCGTGAGGGGAAGCATCACATTCGAGCTTCAACTCTTTCAACGGGTCAAAATGAACAAGAACCTGAGCTTGCATTAGGCTGTCTTATGCTTTCTCAAAGACAGCTTCCTGTTTTTCAAATTACGCAGTTTTTGGAAATTACGCAGACAGGCGAGCCAGTATCTACTTACATTGTAAGTTTACACCATTCCATAAAAAACTGCGCCTTGTCGGCGGCTCGAGGCGGCTTTTTCGTGCAGAAAGTAAGGTCCATATATGTGTCTCGTCCTTATCGTCGTCTTCAGTTACGACTTCTTCGAGAGTCAAAGCTCTTCCCTCCACCGCACGCATCGTGACGTGGCTCTTACTGGCGGTGGTGTGGCACATGTTTGGGAGATGGCCATGACGACCACAGCAATAACACCTTGCTCTAATCTAACGACAGCTGTTGCGTCGTGTTTGCTGCTTCGGCGTCTATCAGAATGCTGTGCCGCGTGCCAAGTCGGAGATGTTTTAACAGTGTTGGCCTCGGAAGCGCATAGCTTGAGCTAGGGCGTAGCTTCTGAGGTCATGCTTTCGGCACCATTTTCAGCTGCTTCGACAGACAGAGCCAATGCTTCGGCCCCTTCTAGCGTTAAATCCTTTTTTTTTGCCAACATCTGTTTCCTCAGTGCCACGGAGCGTACGCCGCAGACAATGCGATCCCGCAGCATGCGGTCAAGAGGCGTGCCGAAATCGCAGTTGTCTGCTATTCGGCGAAGAGCAACGAGAAACGCGCTAAGGCTTTCGTCCGGCAGTTGTGAGCGATTGAAGAACTTGTAGCTTTCCGTTAGCTCGTGCTTCTTATGGTCATAATATTCATTCAAGCTCTGAACGACTTCCTTGTGTGTCAGTTCATTTGGTGCACGCGGGGCTACCCTGCCCACTAGCACCTCGACCGTCTTGCTAGACAATGCCGAAACTAGGAGTGCTCTCTTCTTAGCCGGGTTCGTTACACTGTTCGCCTCGAAATACTCTTCTGCTCTGACGAGGTAAGGCTTCAATGTGTCTTTCATTTCGTCGTAATCCGGCAACTGCAGGGAGGCCATCGTGGTCGTTCTTCGTCCGTCTGACGCCAGGACTCGTAGTCCGTCAGGTACTGTGGGTAGCGAAAACCGACTTCGTCGCCACTGTTACATAGCTAGCCACTCATCCATGGCAAGCATACGCAGACAACCACAGACTAGGGCAACGAGATGAACGTTTATTCTCTCGCGCTAGTTTCTTTTGTAGCTTCACCTACAAAGCAGGGAGAGGAAGAAAAGGGGAGCGGGAACGGCTATCGCTTCAGGCATCGACAGAAACACGAAGAGGGGGAAAGGGAGGACGTAGAAGTGGGAGAGTTTCAGTTCGCAACAGTTGGGTTAATAAACCAAATATTTGGCTAATTTCACAAGACGTCAGTGAAAAATCGGCGGAATTCCTACAATTCGTTGTTTGCACTACGTGTTTTTTTTCTTTAACATAGCTTCGGTAAAGCAAAACGAAGAGGTGAGCAAGTTGGTACTGATTTATTAAGGCGTATATCTAGCGCAAAAAAAGTGAATACAACAAGCGCTGGGGGTTGTTCACTTTCTTGTGCTCGTCCTTTTTGCGCAGCATTTATGCAATAATAATTTCGGTGAATTGAATCAATTCGCTATAATATTTGTAGCACTGATTAGATATGCAACAATAGAAAATATCATAGTTTTAGGTCGATTCTATCAGACATTATTAATTATTATAGGTAAACATAACTGGTTAAACGAGATTTTTGGTCTTGTCAGTACACATAAACTGTAACAATTGTTCGCTTTTCATATCAATAAACGCCAGGTCGAGGTCTACCACCGCGTAAAAATTATTTTGATAGAATATGTAGGAAGAACTATTAAAACTTGAATAACTAAAATCAGTGTCAATCAGTGTCACCTGTAGTGAATTCGGGTAGGCCAATGCAAATGGTACAGACCTTTAGAACGCATACACGCATTCATACTTGTGAAAAAGTTCTTTTGGTTGGATGAATGGTATCTGAGATATTATTCTAGAGGTATATTAGACTTTTCGCGGGATGTGGTGATTTCAGGAAAATAAAGGGAGGGGCAAAAGAAAATGACGATACTAAAGATGAGGCATGCAAAAAAAATGGCCGCATATCTGTATGCAATCTGCAAATGTCGTCGAAAGACGATAGTCTTGCCTGTGGAGAGAGTGAACAAGACATTTATTTGATGTTCTGCGAGAGAAAAGCGGTGACTGGTATTCCGGAGGCGCTTCGTTAGAGTGCTTCGAGCTTGTAGTGGAGGCGAACGAGTGCATCAAGTCACGTCACACATGAGACATAAGCGCCATCTGGCAGTTTTCCTAGGAAACAAAGTTCGTGGCTCTCAGGCGGGTGTGCGCACCCATCGCGGAGGTGATAACAGGTAGAACGCAAGAGCACGGGTAGGTGCCACCACCGTCTCGTTTTAGCTAAGCGTTGGAAACACTCACCTTTCCGTGCAAGCCTTGCATGGTCAGCGCAGCGTGATAATCGCTACGGTCCTTAAAATTGCTTATGTATGCCTTTTCTAGTAAAAGACGCACATGCAGAGTATATACGTGTTGTTATGGTACCCCAGACATGCGCAACAATTGCTTTTAATTGACACTTGCAGAAGCATGAACGCTCAACCTTGAGCAACTTAGGTGGCTGTTGCGGATGGGGTCGGCCGTTTCAAGTACCCTTTGCCGTTAAGAGTAGACAAGGAGACAAATTTACAGACAGACAGACAGACAGACAGACAGCACAAAATTTATGCGTCGAAGGTCCTCAAGATAGACTATCGTCTTTAAAAAGAACAGGAGTTGCTTGACAGAACAAGTCGCGCAGCGCTCGACGTTTCTGTGCAAGGGAGGAGGAGGGGGGGGTCCGTAAAGTTGACTCGAGTGACAGCTCGACTGAACATTCTAAGACAGAGGGGACGTTATAAAGAAAGAAAGAGAGAAACGAGAAGACTCCCTATCGAAAAACTCGCCGTAGTTTCAGTGTTAGTGATGGTAGAGATTACTATCCTTGCTGCTGCATTTTTTTTCTTTTCAGTCGTGCTGTCGTGGCTGTGGCTTTAGTTTTTTTTTTGCAGACGACAGGAGTGCGAACAGTGCTGAGATACACTTTTGACCTGGGAAATGCGACGACACTGCGGCGAACAGAAGAGGGAAAACGAAAATTTCTTCAAGCCTGGCACGCTCATTGTGACGCTTACACCTACATCACCTTCTCTGGCCTCGGAACGTGTGCACAGACCTTTCAGTTGAGTAAACTGGTCAGCCTTCCCTGATTTCTGTGAACACGCAGTTGGCTTAGGTGGCATAATGTTTGTGCCTTTTATCGCTTATTTATTTTGTTACGTTGTAGTAAACTTTTCCTTATTTCGTGCTTGAAGCTGCTCGTCTTAAACAAATGCATGCTCACACATTAACTACTTTGAGAAATGTTCACAACGACTAGTATCAACACAGAGCGATCCATGCGAATTAGGAAATAAAACAATGCCATATTATCACAAAAAATATTGTGGAAAGGAGATGAAGCTGGACTTTCCTTAAAGACAGGCCACAGCCATGCAAACTGTAAGGGCCAACTTTTCTAGAAGTATGAAGATGAGCATGCACTAAAATGCGACTGTAATAATCAAAATTATTATTTAATTGTTTGATATGGGGGTTTAACATCCCAAAACTGAAAATTATCATTTTATAAAACTTGGATACTATTGGGAAGGGCATTGCTGATGCCGTCTACAAGAGTACCTAAATAAAGTTATTTTAGTTAAAAATTGGTTTTGAATGTTTCAGCAAAGGTTGATCTATCGATTTATATATATACAGCAAACTTTGTCCTGTTTTCAACTTTGTTCGCATCAAGGAAGTGTGTTTTTATCATGTCGTGGCTGTCTCACGCCAGATTACACCAAATGTGCTTCTTGATATTGACCGCTGATTCTCTCTCTCTCTCTCTCTGTGCGTAGGCATGCTCGTGCGCGCGCGCGCCTTACGCATGATTTGCAATTCTCATGTACTACGTTTTTGCTAAATTATACAGGAAGCATTCAGTTCAACACTTGTGTCGTCAATGACTCTGATGGATGATCCTTCAGGGTTGGTGAAGACTTGTTCTCGGTGGCCACGCTTTCTTCGTTTGTCGTGCATAGTTTCGCTGGATTATGGGGTTCATTTGAAAGCGCTGCGCTTCAAACTTGAGTGCTGTTGATTTCAGCTGATCTGTTTTATCATGTTTTGTTTTTGCTGGCTTTATGCATGTTTGTTTATTCTTGTCTTCTTTCCTAAATGCTGGGTAATCATTCAGAATTGGCAGCTTATTTTGAATAAATAAAAGAACAAGAAGTCAAGTGTTTCCTTGAATTTCATCTGCTAGAGATCTGCGGAAAAAATACACAGTACCTCTGCAGTTGTTGCATGAGAATATGAACATCCTTCATCTAACCATTGCGTACAACGATCAGCCTACAATAAATAAACAGCGGAGCAACACTTTAAAAAAGTACTGGCTCACCCTACTGAAATTCTGTATGGACGAAGTAAGTACATTCGTAAACTACCCAGGAGGTACCACACAAAAGTTCTGGATAGCCGGATTGAAAAACCTGCGAAAAATGCTCCTGATATGCCACGTAATCAGTCTGGCCAGCCGGAGGAAAATGCCAATAAAGAGTACTTCGGCGGCGCCACGCAATTCCTCTGGTCGGCCGGAGCGAAAATTTTCGTGTGGATGTCCGGAGCAAAAATTGCTCCGAATAGGGGGGACGCTTGAGGACAATCGTTTTACTACGGCCTCGGAATAATTTTTTTACAGTGTACGCCCGCATACGCTATGATATTTTTCGTCAATCTTCTGAGAAGCGTCGGATCCGCTAAAAATTGCAAGGAATATTGCGCCAATCGCTCTACTATGGCTGACGACGATGAGGAATTGTGGCTGAAGTGGGCATGCGCCACAGTTAATAGGGGAACAAGAACATGCTTCTGTATTGGGTTGCAGCATTGGACAACCCACTCGTTCCGCTGTTCACATTGTGTGACGACTGGTCATTCATTTGCTGTTTTAGAACGCTTTGTAAGTCATATTAGGCGAATACTTTCCCGTCGTCAAGCCTGCGTGAAACAAGTTTGCCAACAAGTCCCAAGCACCAGCGTGTCTCAGTGGTAGAATACTGGGCTTGCATCCATCGGATTCGGGTTTGAGCCCCATTGTGTAATTGGATCTAGGTTTTTTTTTAATTTGTGCGATGTGGTTAAGGACACCAGAGGTGGCGGTGGCGGCGGAGAACACTGCATAACCAGAGTTGTGATCTCACAACAGCTTTTGCTGTTATCAACGCACAACAGAGCTCGCGCAAACGAAACTATTAGTGTTTCATAAATCAAATGAGGATAAAATAGCAGCGGTTGGTAATTTGAAAGAAGATATCAATATATGTGCCGTAGGGAAGGATGTAACATGCCTAAAAACATACAGACATTCATGCAAGGAGTTATGCCCATGGATCCGAAGCAGTACATTCTTCTTGTAAATCGTAGGACACTTGTGGTTTTGGATTGCATTTATTTTTGTCATCTAAAGTGAACTGGTGAACACACCTAAATGAAACGAAAATTCAGGTACTCGTGCCCCGATGATATTGTTTAATCATCAGGACTTGTGTTTTTCGCATCGATGTTTCCAGTCACTACTTACAGTTGAGTCTTCTGTATTCGCGTATAGGAACGTAGGAAGCAAGCTGCTAAGGTAGAAAGCAGGGAGGTTAAACACATAGACATACGGTTGGCTACCTTACATTGGTGGACTAGGAAAGGGGACAGTAAAGATAAGAAAAAAAGAAGAGAACAAAAAGGAAAATGGAGAGACAGACATTAAATTCAATGCAGCGGGTAAAACTCCACCACAAGTCAGAAGCGTTTGCACAAATCTGTCTTCCTCAAAAAAAAACACAAGACGGCTTTCACTGCTTTGTGGGCTGTCGAGAGATGTGGGTGGTGCAGTAATAGCACCTGCACAGAAAGTGGCCGAATATCCAGTCACTGCAATGCGTTGACAAGTATACTCTTATCTCTGACGCAAATCGAGGACAGTGGCACAACCGGTTTTCGACAATTTCATCGGTGCCATAAACATCGCATGCTGCACTGTCAGTCATTCCGATTAATGATGTGCATGCTTTCGTTGAAGCAACCCACAGCATATGGCGATAGAGAAGCGAAGCTTCACGTCGATGTAGGCTGTGTGGAGGCAGGAGTTGTAGTGAAGGGTGAAGTTCATGTAATCTGGTGTGTCGTATTCTTGGTGAGTTTCCCTCCGTCATTTTGAGGCTGCGGGCCAATTGATGAATCTGCTTCACAGCGTCGACTCTTGAAAGCGGAACGGGTACGCTGTTTGATTCCTGATGTGACGCGCGAGCAGCATGATCTGCGGAATTGTTTCCGCAGATCATGCTACTAAGAAGAGGTAAAGGAAAGTCACCCACACACAAGTCTTCATTGTTGAGCAACCTGCATAACACTGAAGGCAACATGTTGAAGCTCCCCTTTCACGAACTCGTTAAATAGAATTTATAATAGACACAGTCTAGCTAGGCTGCAATAAAAATGGAAAAAAATTATCGTGTAGTTTTTTATTGTGACATACACGATAAAGTATGGAATGTCAAATTGGCGGCCTGATCTCAGGCTGACCTAAACTACACAACAATATAAAAACACATTCCATGCACCTGAACAAAACTCTAGTGCATGGCGTCCATGTTTATGGCTGTGTTAGTTTTGACTGTTTCTTAGAGTCTTTCTCAAATATTGGCTGCGTACGTTTGAAAATTTTATTCGTTGTTTGCTCTTTTTTGTTTTTCAAATGAGGTGGGATCAGTGGGAAGTAGGAGGGTTATTTTCTGTGGCCTATACGCACTACACGTTTCGGCTCGCACGAAAATTTTGTTTGGCCCACTGAAGCACTTCTTAGTCGTAATACTCAAAATGAACGCTCTGTATAAGCCTGGACCCTCTGTCGAAACATCGGCTCAAGCGGCAGTCGTCATTTCCTGAATTATGACTACGCGCACCCCTTTTATTCTGCGATTGTGTGTTAATTTATTTGCTGCCCTAATGGAAGTACTTGAAATAGAAGTCGAGAAAGTTTCGAAGAAAGCCTAAGAAGCAATTGTGTTCGGACTAGGCAGGACTCTATATGTTTATATACCCAGCTATTTCTTTTAGAATGAAGTGAGAAAATCTTGCCTATACAATATATATATATATATATATATATATATATATATATATATATATATGAAAGTAGATGCGCTTTCACATAACAACTGTTCATTGTGCCGACGTTTCGGCAAGAACCCTGTCTTTTTCAAGGCATGCCTTGAAAAAGACAGGGTTCCTGTCGAAACGTCGGCACAATGAACAGTTGTTATGTGAAAGCGCATCTACTTTCATATTTCATATTTATAACCTATAACCTTGCGCCAACCGAAGTTATTCTTCTATATATATATATATATATATATATATATATATATATATATATATATATATATATATATATATTGTGGTTATACAACCTTGTGCGTATATGTGTCATTTGAAGCATTTGGCGAATAATCCTCTCTGTACCATCGTTGGCTTTATTGTAAGCGTTTAGTGGTGCATCAACGTGTTTTTGCAAGCCGGTCGTTGTGTGATCAAGACCGTCAATTACGCTAGTGTTTAAAGGGCAACGCATAGTCTCTCTTAACGTAACCACTTATGATAGCGCGCAGAATTTATAATAATTGCTATGAGGTGGGGTTTGTGGTTCGATGACACCAATTTCGTATCCAACTTTCGGTACCGCATTTCTACGTTGACGAACAGCACTCTGGTATGGCTTACTGAATTATATATACAAATCTAGTATTTTATAATTATGCTATTAAAGTGGAGCCAGTACAACAACCACGAATAACGTTAACTCAAAGTGACATCAGTACTATAGCAGTACATACGCGTTGTTTATCGCGTTGTTAAAAAAAGAGAAAGCCTGCACGACATTCTCACTTGATGGATTACTGATATTACGGCTCCATGGGCCCTCTTGCAAAGCTGTTTCAAAACTTTGCGTGGCTGTGTAATAAAACACATGACAGCCACAGAGAATCCATCTGTTCGAATCCTGCAAGAATCTTTATTTTTATTCGTTACATTTGTAGGGTGAACGCTGCAGACGTGGCTTTTTCTAACACTTTCGCATTTGAAAAACCAGTGCCTATCTCAACAATTCCGTTAGATATAAGCTGTGAGTCTGCTGTTTGTGGCTGACAGCTTACCACAGCCGCATACCATGGCCCGTTGTTTACGTGTATGTGCTCTACGTGTATAATGGAAAGGGTTTGAAGGTATATGCCACCGCAATTTTGTGCTATTGATCCCATGAACAGTCATATTTGTCGGACGCTCTTACCCTCTCACACGAATTTCTTTCCATACCAAGTCAATGAGGCGATCATGAAAGCACCCAGATGTAGGCGCCCTGATAGATATGATAAAACAAAGCCAGATGTTACCTTCCCCTGCCTCCCCCCCCCAAAAAAACGCCCAGGATTTAGAAACTTGTTCCAGAGCCTAACATAAGGGCCCTCTTTGCTCAAACACAGCTCCTGTGGTTTTCTATTTTATGGTAGGCTACCTTGTCATCAGGCGACTTTAAGCGTTAAAGACGCAAGCTAGGTACACAGGAAAAGAACCCCTGTCACACAGTAAAAAGAAAGTATTTCAATGTTTTTTTTTAGTAGTGCAAATCAAAGGGCTTTCTATTGCAACTGAATACGATATAAAGCAAGGGGCATAGTTCACGTTACAAGTAATCGGGTACGACTACGTTTCACCAGAGTTTGTAGTTACACATCTTTATTTTCTCTTGTCTAAAAACACACACACAAAAAATTGCAGCATATCCACGGGGTGGATGATGGAGAGTGGGGTGAAGCATCCGTCCGTGTATTCGTTCTTGCTTCCGTCCGTCCATGCGTCCATCCATGCGTCCACCCATGCGTCCATCCGCCCGTCCGTGCGTGCGTCTGTACGTGCGTCCGCACGTCCATCCATGCGTCCGTCCATGCGCTCGTCCATGCATCCACCTGCGTCCGCCCATGCGTCCATCCGTTCGTGCAGCCATCCGTGCGTCCATCCATGCATCTGTCTGTGTGTCCATTCGTCCATCTAGTCAACACTCTAAGTACAACAATCTCGCATCTTCTCATTATATATTTCAGAATTTCAGAATTTCAGAATTTTATTCAGAATCGAAATACAAGTGATCCACGTGCATGTGTTATGTACAAATACAGAAGGAGGTCTCAAAGTCGTGAGACTGTGAGTGAGACCTCCTATAAAATCATACATGAGCGATACAACGTAATAGTAAAGAGTGGTAAGGAAAGAAATCTGAAGGTATACAAAATGTACAGATAAGCACAAAATAGCGAACGTAAGTTATAAAAAATGTACAGCTAAGCATGCAAAAACTAACACGAAAATGCAGTAACATTCACTCTGTATAATATCAAGCATTATTACGTTAAGGATAGAAAATTTAAGATATACAAATTGTACAGATAAACACGAAATAGCGAACATAAGTTATACAAGGTGTATCGATGAGCACAAAAAACTAACAGAAAAATGCAATAACATTCAGTTCATATAGTATCATGCATTAAGAATTTAATAGGTGCAAACGCAAGCCTTTTTTAAACATTTCGAGGGATCTATTTTTGATCTCCAAAGGTAAAGAATTCCACAGCGAAATAGAAGAAAATTTTGTAGTAAACTTACCATAATTAGTTCTAGGTTTGGGTAAAAGGAAGTTATTAGCCTTTGCAAAACGAGTCGATGACGACTGAGGAAACTGACTTGAGTGTAGTAAAGGAATCGGAAGTTTTCCATTCACATATTTGTAAATAAGAATGCCGAGAAAATATTTAGTCAGCTTCTGAACTGATAAAATTCCATGCGAACAGAGTAAGGCTGATGCATCGGACATGAAGCCACTGAACGTTATTATTCTTAATGCTTGGTTTTGAAGATGTTGGATGGCTGATAAATGAGTGGCATACGTATTTCCCCATGATGAAATGCAATAGATTATGTTGCTGTGAAAGAAAGCATAGTAAAGTGACAACAATATTTCAAAACGAAAGAACGGGCGAACTTTCAGAAATATTCTAATGGCATATGCGGCTTTCCGCGTAAGCTCTAAAACATGTGAATTGAACTTTAAATGTGCATCTAATTTGACCCCGAGAAACATTGTACTAGAGGTAGAATGAATTTGAGTATCGCTTATGAAGACAGAGGGGTTCCTAGGTATAATTCGATTAGGTGACGAAAATACAACGAAGTTTGACTTTTTAGCATTTATGCTTAATTTATTCTTATTGAACCATTTAACGATATTTATCAGGTCGGTATTTAGTTTAAACAACATCGAGTCAACGTCTTTATCCGTAGTTAATATAGTGGTATCATCCGCATAGAGTATACAGGACGAATGTGCTAGACATTGAGGAAGATCGTTTATATAAATTAAAAATAAAAGCGGGCCCAAAATTGAACCCTGTGGAACACCGATGTTTATGGTTTTAGGGTTGGAAAAGGTACCGGACACATATACCACCTGTTCTCGATCACGCAAATAGTTACGAATTAGTTCTAGTGGAACGCCAGATACACCAATTGATTGTAGTTTCTGAAATAAAATGTCGTGCGAAATAGAATCAAATGCTTTTGAAAGGTCAAGAAAAACGCCTCCAACAACACTACCGCAGTCAATAGCATTTTTAATTTCCTCTGTTAGCGATATCATGGCGAGTTCAGTTGAGTAACCGGGCCTGAAACCGAACTGTCTGTTAGAAAGAATGTGAAACTTGTCTAGATAACACCGTAAACGTCCCGCAAAAAGCTTTTCTATGACCTTACTGAAGAATGAAATAATTGCTATAGGCCGGTAATTGGAGATTAAACGCTTGTCGCCTTTTTTAAAAACGGGAATAATTTTTGCTTTTTTCAGAGATGTAGGGAAGAACCCAGTTCCAATACAAGATTTATAATATGACATAATGCATCACAGATTAAATGAGCTATCAGTTTCATGTCAGCAGCAAAGAACTTATCGAGACCAGCGCTTGTATTCCTTATACTATTGATAACGGTGAACACTTCCTCGGGTGACGTCGGATAAAGGAAGAATGAATGTGGTAATCGTGAACAAGTGTGTTCGAGGGTTGCTGTCGACTGAGGAATATCAATGCCGAATGAGTCATTGAAAGAGTTCGCGATATCAAATGGGTTATCGATCACACGTTTTTCTGAGTGAATCAAGGTTATATCTGAATGTGCCGTAGTCCTGCCAAGAAAATTGTTTACAGTTTTCCACTGCTGCTTAACGTCATTTCCGGCTCGCTTTATTTTATCTTCGAAATACCTTAATTTAGCGGCTTTAAGTAACTTTCCTAATGTATTTGAATATTCTTTATAGCGCTTTAGAAGGTGAACATTGAAAGGGCACTTTTTCGTCTTTTTGTATAAGTTATCCTTTTTCCGCAGACATTTTAACAAGTTAGGTGTCAACCACGGATTAATTGGGACAAGGTACTTTTTTCTGCTTACTACCTAATGTTGAAGCGGCCGTGACTGCATTTGAAATAATAGAGGAAAATTGTTGGTAGGCTATTTCAGCATTATTGCATTTCTTAACTGCCGACCAATCACACTGCTCGACGATGTTAATGAATGATGCAGTATTTAAAATATTCTTGAAGCATCGACTTATTTTATTATTATTGGAGATGTCCATGCTTGCATAAATAGGATAATGATCTGTGACAGGCACCTCGATGACAGCTGCTTCAGGAGGACTAATGAGGTTAGACAAAATGTGATCTATCATAGTGCCATTGCCATGAAGTGGAACACGAGTAGGTGCAGTTATGAGGCACTCGTAGCCATACCCACTGAAGCAGGAAATGTATTGAGAAACATTTGCGTTGGTGTCATCAAGAAGATTGATATTCATATCTCCTAAAATAATCACCCGTTTCCCTTCTAATGATAGAGTTTTCAACGCCTCTCCTAAAGCTAGGCAGAACTCCATGACAGATGACGACGGAGAGCGATATATGCAGGCAACAACTAAATTCTTACTATCTTGCGAAAAATGTGGTTCAATGAAGTTCGATCCACACGGATTCGCAACCAGGAATACTTAGTGCCAAGTCCAGTCGCCTATGATAGTGAAGGCATGAAGATATAAAAATAGCTGCTCCACCATGTGCATCGTCGATTCGGTGACAGTATTCAGAAGAATAGGAAGGAAACTTAAACAGGTCCCTGTCATGTTCACATAGCCACGTTTCACTGATGCAGATGATAGAGAACTCGTGACCAATGGCCGACAGCAATGAGGGTAATATTATCATAATTTTTTCTTATACTTCGAGCGTTAAAGTGAATTAACGCCCTACATGGTTGAGACATCCGTGATGAGAGTTCAGACGGTGAAATATACGCCATCCTGCAATTGAATAGACGCTACAATTGCTAATGTATGATATAACTAGGAGATATTAGACAGGTCGATCTCTGATTTTATGCGAAATACCCTGGTGTCAGTAGATTTCCTTGCTTTTATCTGACAGTTATCAGTCCAAAGAAACGCCCACTGTTTCTCTTTTTGAGAACAAGTGCTTTAGCAAAAAGCTTCTTGTTATCCGGCGAGAGGTGATCATTAACAAAGACAGCAATGAGTGCCCTCTCCAGAAAAACCAAGAGCACGTGTATTCAGGCGAGCCTTACGTGCCTTTCTAACAATAATAATATTCCGCATATAGAAGCACCGCCATTCAGCAGACATTCCAAGGACGAAACGAGAGGTGGCACACGCACACTTTCTTACGGCTGGCGCTTCGTGTCTACTTCCCACCTTTAACCACCCCGAGTTCATGGTATATACTAGTTCACTGTATTCACGGCACTGCGGCCCAACGCTCGCTAAACCTTTCTGAAACAAAGGAGGGTACATCCAGCAAGTATAACGCAGCAACCTTTTCTTGTCAGATACTGCTTAATGTACATGCCAATGGCTGCTATTGAGGAATGAGAAACAGAAGAATTTGGCTTTTAGTTAACGCAAACGCTGCGATTTTTTTATTGTTCTACAACGCACAGGAGAAATCTCCCACCGGCACCCCTTGGAGGTCAAAGCGTGAGACATGTTACGTACTACGAGAGATGAACAGGTGCCGCTTTAAAAGCTTCGCCCTTAAAGTATTAATTTACGTGCTTGTTTTTTTGTTAAACACAAGACAATGTAACTAAAATAATGCCAATAAAATTATAGGGGATGTTATCAGAAGTAAACGCAATACCATTTCTAAGAAACAAAAGTAGATGAACAATAACATTCCACGCTTCCGATGCTCTACCTACTAACTCACCTACCATGACGGCTGTCCCTCGTCAACCTAATGTGATTATATATATATATATATATATATATATTTATATATATATAGTGAGAGAGAGAGAGCAGCATTGAACGCGTCATTCGAAGGTCGCAGGTTCGTATTCTACCTGCGGCAAGTTATCTTTTTCCCCACTTTTCTTCATATTTACATTACAGTTTGGGTCTAATATCTTCCCCTATACTTTCCTTGGCATTATTGTCTGTTAGATCTCATTATATTGTGTAAATACACGAAAAAACAAGCCCTTAGGTATACACTTCTTTCAATATATATATATATATATATATATATATATATATATATATATGCATGTGTGTGTAATGTAGGCATGTCCCTTAAACCAAGAATTTAGAAGATACATGAACGTGCTAACCCAACCATCCGATCCTCACTGTTTTACGAGGTTTGCATTACGTGTACAAACGGCTGATTTAGTCAGGTGTTCCTGTACTGTCCTGTGTTAGGTCCTCTGGCAATCGAAATTGGTATGAAATTGGTACACTCAAAATCGAAGCTTAAATATTATTTGTATCATTGTAAGCTATCATTGCTAATTTCTCTAGAAATTGCCGGAAAATGTAAAGGGTGAGCCCGTTACTTGCAGACATCTCTAACATGAAAATTCATGTGAGCGCAGCCTGGGAATATTTGAGCAAATTCGTGAATTCAGTAGAGTTCAAAGTAGGCACCTGTAGTTTATAAGAATGATATTTGAGATTGTTTCAGAGATTCCTCGACATGATCAAAATAGTCTACTTTCCATAACATACTAAAGCTAAGTAGACAATCCCCGAAATTCTCCTGCGAAAAATGGAATGGAATGAAAAAAACTTTATTTCAGTCCTGCAGGACGCGCTTAGCGCGTAGCAGGCGTCTCCCACGTAGGGACCGACAGGGAGTACCTGGCGGCCGCTTCGTGGGCCTGCTGGATGGCCCATTGCTGGGCAACAAGAAGTGAGCTTTCGAGAGACCTCTCCCACTGGTTTGAGGTAGAGTGGGGAATAGTTTTTCTACACTCCTAGAGCATGTGTGCGAGTGTCGCCATGTGTCCAGAGATGTACTATTTAATATAGGTTTACACCATAATACCTTCACTCAATACTTCTGAAAATTGTAGGCGTAAAGAACTCCTTTTGTATAATGGGATAGCTTATTTGAAACGCTCCTTATTACACCAGCAGGTGTGACATCACCGATATCATGGTACATGCGAATAGCTGATAGCCTTTTCAATGAAACAAAGTATACGAATTCGTTCGAATATATTTTATTAATTCGATTGCTTCAAAATTCGGAGAGATTGGCAGATAACGTGAAATCTGGGTGGCCTGTTTAACTTTCAGCTTATTTTGCCCTTGGCCTTCAGCTGTTCTCTCAACGACGTCTTGGACCTCTGGCGCTTTTTCTGTGGCGGATGAGTTGTTTGCCCCTCATGTGTGGGTCCATGTCCCGAGGTTGGACGTATGGCACGATGGCTGTTGAGAACGCAGCTTGTGACTTGTTCAGAGAGGACCTGGAGATGCTACCTCGACTGTGCCCGAGAGAAGAGGAGCCCGCGGACGACTTTCGTGCATTCGACACATTGGAAGAAATGCTGGCATTGCTGATGTTTTCTTCGCTTTTCTTGTCTGCGTTGGCAGTCACTTTTGAATTTTCAAAAACGATGGCGGTCACGGTGACGATGAACTGCAGTAGATGCACAGTGCATTAAAACGAGAATAAAAGTCACAGAGGCGTGTCTGCAACGAAGCACCGCATGTGATATCAGATATTATAAAATATAATATTTTTGAGACTGCGATTTGTAAAGTTTTGCTAAGACCAGCCACACATTTTAAATAGTTAAAGCAAATATATGAACACAACACAGAGAGCAGATCTACAACTTAGCTGCCAAGCTGTATGAAGTCAATTGTAAACCGTCTTATGTGGGCTTGCCTTTTCTTTACAAACTTGGCATTCACAATTGTCCTGTTGGTCTTCGCACGGCCACTCACCGTAAAAGAGTATCGATAGTTACGGATGCGGCGATTGATCTAAAATGAAGAGACTATGCTTGAGGTTCGCAAAGTGCACGACGTAGTGCACGGTTAAAAATTTCCCAATAGATGAAATTTTTCGGAGCCCTCCATTACGGCGATTATCAAAACCTTACTTTCTTTGTGACGTCAAACTTATGCATCTGCTAGGCAACTATTTTTTCAGCTAAGGCAAAAGTAATTTTGAGTTTTACACGTTCGTTTATTTCCTGGATGTGAGGCTTAAGGTGATTCCGGCCGTAAAATTCCCGCTTAACGTTGATTCATGGGGTTCTTTGTGCACCTCAAAATCAAAGTTCGCGTTTGTTTGATGGGCTGAATTGCCCAACTCTATGCGTGCCTCCCTCGCCAGAGAATAAAACTCACTTCGTAATTTAGTAAACTCACTTAGTAATCAAACTCAATAAGTAACCACCTTATTCGGTAAGATATAGCACGGTTGATGACAGTAGTAACCAGACCGCCACTTACGGTGAACAGCTTCTCCCCACGCTACGACGGCCGTCGCGCGTCATGAGCTTGCCGATCTTGGCCTGCAACACGGCCATGACGCCTTTGGTCATTGTGCGGAAGTGCGTCAGTGTGACACCCGCGTGAGGCTTGTGTAGCCGAGCGTTCTTGCGGATGAGTGCCTCCAGCATCTCTACGTCGTCGCAGTTTTCTACCATGGCGGTGAGTTGGTGGCCGACGGCACATGCGTGAATCCTGAAGGACATGTCCTCGGGCAGCGACTTGGCGGGTTTCCCACGGAAGCGCAGGAAGAGGTGTATGGCGTCCGGCTCCTTGGCTAAGAACGCCTGCAAAATGAGCACGCCATAGTCGCGGTTGTTGTCGCACAGGCTTCGCCAAGTCTTTTTCAGCAGCCGATTCTCGGTCGGAGTCAAACCCGTGCGCGGATTCATCGTTTCTTTCGACACACGGTGGCCCATGGCGTGAAAAAGAATACGTCTTCTTCTTCTGCTTCATTTCGTGACTGGGCCTTGTGGATAATGATTATTGTTCTATTACTAGCGGAACGCACCCGGTATGTTTGATTGGAGGCGAGATGGGTGAAGCTTTCAGAGAGTAACCTAATGCATGTATCAAGTCTCTTCATATATTTAACACGAAAGCTGCGATGAGATCACAATAAGAGTCGATTCTGACCCCGTAGTGGACCGCCGTCATCACTGGTGTCCGTAACTGATATCGCATGAAATGAAAAAAACGTTTTAAATAACGATTTTCAAGGGACAGAGCAAAAATCGAACGCAGATCTTCTGCTGGGCAGCCCAGTAATACCACAGAGGTACGCCGTTTTTTTCCTTTATTACGTGACCTTGGTGCTAAGCACATAATACAAGTGACGCTGGTAAGAAAGCATGCAATTCACAATATTTACACGATGGCTTAACAGTCAATCATAGTGGTGCTGGTTTCGTTAGGCTAAAAATGCTCAAGCTCACCAGCAGCTCCTGTCGTCGAAGCCATACTGGTGGCTCTTGTGCCGCTTTATAAATCTCAAGAAACCAGTGAACGTTTTCTCTGAAATAGACACATGCCGGCCGTGCATCCTTATCAAAGTGGCAACCTGCCATTCTCGCTCTCCATATGCAATAGAGGCTCACGGACATAACTTCATCAAAAGAGCCTCGTCTTCGTTCTCTACAGTGATATATTTAGTGCCACGCGAGTACATTGGGAATTATATCTTACTGATCTCTACAACACATCCCGTAAATAGACCCTTTCCCAACGATGCAAAAAAAAACATAGTCTAAAGTTTCTGGGCCGCTTACGAATAAAACAAAGCATACCTCAAGGCCGAAAGCACCTTCTTTTTTTCAAAATCGTTTTACCAGGCAGTGTCCCATTATGCAGCTTAAAAAGATGTTTTGGCTCCGGGCGTGACTCGCATCCTTTTTACCATCTTTAAAACATCGCTACCTGGTCCTCCACTGAATCAAGTTTGGTACATTGGCACTGGAGAAACCGTGTCACATAACGTAAAATAAAGTTATTTTTTTTTCTAACAGCAGCCAGATACTCTCGTGAAAAACGTACAGCGAGAATCTTACACTGAACACGATTTCTTTACAAAAACCCCTGATCCTTCTCCCACAATGTTCGGTTGCAACAACATATTCAGGGAGGGCTCTAGCTAGTCTGAGTTGACATAGGGTGCGTAAGAACGAGTCTGTCGCATCTCTAAAAAACAAAAACCGGTTGACTTGTTGGCGTAAGAAAAGGTAGCCCAGTACGAGACCCCCGTATTTCACCCATCGAAACAAGATTGAACCACTGAATCGTTCCTATTCAGAAGCCCAGATAAATGTCGCAAATATTCTGTGGATTTTTTGCGCATTAGTCCGTGAGCAATGTTTGACCTGCATAACATATCACAGCTTGGTGACTAAATACGAATTGCAAATAGTGGCTCTGGCAAAGATCGAAAGGGTGCATCCTACTTCTCCGCTTTCTCTTGTGTATCTTTAGCCTGCCCTTTCCAATAGTGACCGCTGTCGCGATAAAAGTCGAGTGGGACTCCTAAGTACTTGCCCGTGGTCGTCACCCAAAGCATGTTTGCAAAGTGGGCAGGTTTCGCTGCCCAATACGTGCGCCACAGCCCAAGGCACTTGGTCCAGTTCACGCCGCTCCCGGTAACTTGGCTGAACCAACAGCGTTTGTAATGCTCCGCTGGTCCGGCGTGGAGATAGTTATAGCATCTGCATAAGTTGGCAGATTGACTTCCGCTCTTTGTAAGTCGAAACCAAGGATACTGTTGTCTCTAATTATTTTCATGCACAGTGGTTCAATATAATGCAAAATAAAGTGGGCAGAGGGGGCAGCCCTGGCTAAATGAAGGTTGCAAACAAACGGGGGCCCCCAGTCTCTTATTTACAACCATTCTAGTAGTGCAGTTTCGGTAGGCCAGAGCCACTTCCTCACAGATGACGGAACCAAGATTGCCATGATTTAAAATTGCAAACAAAATCCTGTGGTCTACGCAGTCAAAAGCCTTTTCTAAACCGATTCGTAGGATGGTGACAAGTTCAAGTGAATCATCACACCATTCCAGTATTCTCCGTGCTTTGTAGATGCTCGTAACAATAAACCACCTTTTAATGCCACAGGTTTGATGAGGCCTACTCCTAATTACAGTATGTAGTCTGCGAGCTGATATTTTTACATATATTTTACACTCGACGTTAGTGACAGCTATCGGTCGATACACTGTGACAGATCTTAGTTTGTCAACGTCATCGGTTTTAGGTAATAATACAGTATTCAATTTATTCAATACAGTAGGCAATGTATTCAATTTGTATGCTTCATTGAAAACAACTGTCAGTATCAGGCTTACTTTGTGCTTAAACGTTTTATAAAAAGCAGCAGTTAAGCCATCAGGTCTCGACGATTGTCCAGGGTTTAACTTTTCTTTCACTTCCTCAACCTCGACTTCTGTTATTACCCGCTCTAAATACTCTTCCCTTTCGTCATTGATGCGGCGAATGAAAAGCAGAAACTTGTTATCGAATTTCTCAAAATCTACGTTCCGCAAAGTGAACAACGACCTATATTACTTGCCCCGCCGCGGTGGTCCAGTGGCTAAAGTACTCGGCTGCTGACCCGCAGGTCTCGGTATCGAATCCCGGCTGTGGCAGCTGCAATTCCGATGGAGGCAGAAGCGTTGTAGGCCCATGTGCTCAGATTTGTGTGCACGTTAAAGAACCCCAAGTGGTCGAATTTTCCGGAGCCCTGCAATACGGCGTCTCTCATAATCATATGTTGGTTTTGGGACGTTAACCCCACATATCAATCAACCTATGATGCTCAGTGAACACCATTTTCATATCGTCTGGATCAGTTAATAAAGTCCCCATTCGATTTCATGAATGTGGTTCGTCTCGGCTCGTGCCTTTTTTTTCAAGCACAACGCACGCCTCGAGAACATTTCATCGGCAGCTGTGTCCTCCGCCCTTGCCCTCACCTGGGCCCCGCGATAACGCCGTTCTTCCAGTTGAGCTATTTTTACCATAGAGCTACGCTGTTACTCAAACCTCTATTGCAAGCCTACCCTGTGCAGGCTTCATGTCATGTAAGGAATAGCATTATTTGTAATTAGGAGTTTGGAACAGCAAAGTATCACCAGGTGTCACATAATGCTAATAGCATTAGCAGGGGGCCAATGAACGCTTCAACTCATAACAAAAGCCTCAGGCATAATTTGTTATCGTCTTCAGCCCCAGCATCAACTACATATCATGGTTTGAAATAAGAGCGCACTCCTTAAACACGGACAGAAAGCCAGGGATGCAACTCGCCCAATCAACAATATTGACAAAGTACATTTGATTATAGAGTTCCTGAGAAAAATACCTCGAGAGATATCGGTGCCATCATCTATGTGAATTTCTTAAGGAAGTGTTTAGAATGACGGTATATGTGTCTGCGAGGCTTGTGTTTCCTAGTGTTGAGTGAGGCATTGGCTCAAAGGAAATACAACTGCGTAAATAAAGCTTCTCTAAAACAAAGTGGATCTCAAGCACGCGTATTATATTCTTAAATAAAAGCCCACTCACCTTGATGACACAACCAAGAGGCGAAAGAAAAAAAAAGAGACGGC
>WOVY01013477.1:0-258245 GCA_013436015.1 Rhipicephalus annulatus
GTACGCCCGCATACGCTATGATATTTTTCGTCAATCTTCTGAGAAGCGTCGGATCGCTAAAAATTGCAGGAATATTGCGCCAATCGCTCTACTATGGCTGACGACGATGAGGAATTGTGGCTGAAGTGGGCATGCGCCACAGTAATAGGGGAACAAGAACATGCTTCTGTATTGGGTTGCAGCATTGGACAACCACTCGTTCCGCTGTTCACATTGTGTGACGACTGGTCATTCATTTGCTGTTTTTAGAACGCTTGTAAGTCATATTAGGCGAATACTTTCCCGTCGTCAAGCCTGCGTGAAACAAGTTTGCCAACAAGTCCCAAGCACCAGCGTGTCTCAGTGGTAGAATACTGGGCTTGCATCCATCGGATTCGGGTTGAGCCCCATTGTGTTAATTGGATCTAGGTTTTTTTTTAATTTGTGCGATGTGGTTAAGGACACCAGAGGTGGCGGTGGCGGCGGAGAACACTGCATAACCAGAGTTGTGATCTCACAACAGCTTTGCTGTTATCAACGCACACAGAGCTCGCGCAAACGAAACTATTAGTGTTTCATAAATCAAATGAGGATAAAATAGCAGCGTTGGTAATTTGAAAGAAGATATCAATATATGTGCCGTAGGGAAGGATGTAAAATGCCTAAAAACATACAGACATTCATGCAAGGAGTTATGCCCATGGATCCGAAGCAGTACATTCTTCTGTAAATCGTAGGACACTTGTGGTTTTGGATTGCATTTATTTTTGTCATCTAAAGTGAACTGGTGAACACACCTAAATGAAACGAAAAATTCAGGTACTCGTGCCCCGATGATATTGTTTAATCATCAGGACTTGTGTTTTTCGCATCGATGTTTCCAGTCACTACTTACAGTTGAGTCTTCTGTATTCGCGTATAGGAACGTAGGAAGCAAGCTGCTAAGGTAGAAAGCAGGGAGGTTAAACACATAGACATACGGTTGGCTACCTTACATTGGTGGACTAGAAAGGGGACAGTAAAGATAAGAAAAAAAGAAGAGAACAAAAAGGAAAATGGAGAGACAGACATTAAATTCAATGCAGCGGGTAAAACTCCACCACAAGTCAGAAGCGTTTGCACAAATCTGTCTTCCTCAAAAAAAACACAAGACGGCTTTCACTGCTTGTGGGCTGTCGAGAGATGTGGGTGGTGCAGTAATAGCACCTGCACAGAAAGTGGCCGAATATCCAGTCACTGCAATGCGTTGACAAGTATACTCTTATCTCTGACGCAAATCGAGGACAGTGGCACAACCGGTTTTCGACAATTTCATCGGTGCCATAAACATCGCATGCTGCACTGTCAGTCATTCCGATTAATGATGTGCATGCTTTCGTTGAAGCAACCCACAGCATATGGCGATAGAGAAGCGAAGCTTCACGTCGATGTAGGCTGTGTGGAGGCAGGAGTTGTAGTGAAGGGTGAAGTTCATGTAATCTGGTGTGTCGTATTCTTGGTGAGTTTCCCTCCGTCATTTTGAGGCTGCGGGCCAATTGATGAATCTGCTTCACAGCGTCGACTCTTGAAAGCGGAACGGGTACGCTGTTTGATTCCTGATGTGACGCGCGAGCAGCATGATCTGCGGAATTGTTTCCGCAGATCATGCTACTAAGAAGAGGTAAAGGAAAGTCACCCACACACAAGTCTTCATTGTTGAGCAACCTGCATAACACTGAAGGCAACATGTTGAAGCTCCCCTTTCACGAACTCGTTAAATAGAATTTATAATAGACACAGTCTAGCTAGGCTGCAATAAAAATGGAAAAAAAATTATCGTGTAGTTTTTTATTGTGACATACACGATAAAGTATGGAATGTCAAATTGGCGGCCTGATCTCAGGCTGACCTAAACTACACAACAATATAAAAACACATTCCATGCACCTGAACAAACTCTAGTGCATGGCGTCCATGTTTATGGCTGTGTTAGTTTTGACTGTTTCTTAGAGTCTTTCTCAAATATTGGCTGCGTACGTTTGAAAATTTTATTCGTTGTTTGCTCTTTTTGTTTTTCAAATGAGGTGGGATCAGTGGGAAGTAGGAGGGTTATTTTCTGTGGCCTATACGCACTACACGTTTCGGCTCGCACGAAAATTTTGTTTGGCCCACTGAAGCACTTCTTAGTCGTAATACTCAAATGAACGCTCTGTATAAGCCTGGACCCTCTGTCGAAACATCGGCTCAAGCGGCAGTCGTCATTTCCTGAATTATGACTACGCGCACCCCTTTTATTCTGCGATTGTGTGTTAATTTATTTGCTGCCCTAATGGAAGTACTTGAAATAGAAGTCGAGAAAGTTTCGAAGAAAGCCTAAGAAGCAATTGTGTTCGGACTAGGCAGGACTCTATATGTTTATATACCCAGCTATTTCTTTTAGAATGAAGTGAGAAAATCTTGCCTATACAATATATATATATATATATATATATATATATATATATATATATATGAAAGTAGATGCGCTTTCACATAACAACTGTTCATTGTGCCGACGTTTCGGCAAGAACCCTGTCTTTTCAAGGCATGCCTTGAAAAAGACAGGGTTCCTGTCGAAACGTCGGCACAATGAACAGTTGTTATGTGAAAGCGCATCTACTTTCATATTTCATATTTATAACCTATAACCTTGCGCCAACCGAAGTTATTCTTATATATATATATATATATATATATATATATTGTGGTTATACAACCTTGTGCGTATATGTGTCATTTGAAGCATTTGGCGAATAATCCTCTCTGTACCATCGTTGGCTTTATTGTAAGCGTTTAGTGGTGCATCAACGTGTTTTTGCAAGCCGGTCGTTGTGTGATCAAGACCGTCAATTACGCTAGTGTTTAAAGGGCAACGCATAGTCTCTCTTAACGTAACCACTTATGATAGCGCGCAGAATTTATAATATTGCTATGAGGTGGGGTTTGTGGTTCGATGACACCAATTTCGTATCCAACTTTCGGTACCGCATTTCTACGTTGACGAACAGCACTCTGGTATGGCTTACTGAATTATATATACAAATCTAGTATTTTATAATTATGCTATTAAAGTGGAGCCAGTACAACAACCACGAATAACGTTAACTCAAAGTGACATCAGTACTATAGCAGTACATACGCGTTGTTTATCGCGTTGTTAAAAAAAGAGAAAGCCTGCACGACATTCTCACTTGATGGATTACTGATATTACGGCTCCATGGGCCCTCTTGCAAAGCTGTTTCAAAACTTTGCGTGGCTGTGTAATAAAAACACATGACAGCCACAGAGAATCCATCTGTTCGAATCCTGCAAGAATCTTTATTTTTATTCGTTACATTTGTAGGGTGAACGCTGCAGACGTGGTTTTCTAACACTTTCGCATTTGAAAAACCAGTGCCTATCTCAACAATTCCGTTAGATATAAGCTGTGAGTCTGCTGTTTGTGGCTGACAGCTTACCACAGCCGCATACCATGGCCCGTTGTTTACGTGTATGTGCTCTAGTGTATAATGGAAAGGGTTTGAAGGTATATGCCACCGCAATTTTGTGCTATTGATCCCATGAACAGTCATATTTGTCGGACGCTCTTACCCTCACACGAATTTCTTTCCATACCAAGTCAATGAGGCGATCATGAAAGCACCCAGATGTAGGCGCCCTGATAGATATGATAAAACAAAGCCAGATGTTACCTTCCCTGCCTCCCCCCCCCAAAAAAACGCCCAGGATTTAGAAACTTGTTCCAGAGCCTAACATAAGGGCCCTCTTTGCTCAAACACAGCTCCTGTGGGTTTTATTTTAAGGTAGGCTACCTTGTCATCAGGCGACTTTAAGCGTTAAAGACGCAAGCTAGGTACACAGGAAAAGAACCCCTGTCACACAGTAAAAAGAAAGTATTTCAATGTTTTTTTTTAGTAGTGCAAATCAAAGGGCTTTCTATTGCAACTGAATACGATATAAAGCAAGGGGCATAGTTCACGTTACAAGTAATCGGGTACGACTACGTTTCACCAGAGTTTGTAGTTACACATCTTTATTTTCTCTTGTCTAAAAAACACACCACAAAAAATTGCAGCATATCCACGGGGTGGATGATGGAGAGTGGGGTGAAGCATCCGTCCGTGTATTCGTTCTTGCTTCCGTCCGTCCATGCGTCCATCCATGCGTCCACCCATGCGTCCATCCGCCCGTCCGTGCGTGCGTCTGTACGTGCGTCCGCACGTCCATCCATGCGTCCGTCCATGCGCTCGTCCATGCATCCACCTGCGTCCGCCCATGCGTCCATCCGTTCGTGCAGCCATCCGTGCGTCCATCCATGCATCTGTCTGTGTGTCCATTCGTCCATCTAGTCAACACTCTAAGTACAACAATCTTCGCATCTTCTCATTATATATTTCAGAATTTCAGATTTCAGAATTTTATTCAGAATCGAAATACAAGTGATCCACGTGCATGTGTTATGTACAAATACAGAAGGAGGTCTCAAAGTCGTGAGACTGTGAGTGAGACCTCCTATAAAATCATACATGAGCGATACAACGTAATAGTAAAGAGTGGTAAGGAAAGAAATCTGAAGGTATACAAAATGTACAGATAAGCACAAAATAGCGAACGTAAGTTATAAAAATGTACAGCTAAGCATGCAAAAACTAACACGAAAATGCAGTAACATTCACTCTGTATAATATCAAGCATTATTACGTAAGGATAGAAAATTTAAGATATACAAATTGTACAGATAAACACGAAATAGCGAACATAAGTTATACAAGGTGTATCGATGAGCACAAAAAACTAACAAAAAAATGCAATAACATTCAGTTCATATAGTATCATGCATTAAGAATTTAATAGGTGCAAACGCAAGCCTTTTTTAAACATTTCGAGGGATCTATTTTGATCTCCAAAGGTAAAGAATTCCACAGCGAAATAGAAGAAATTTTGTAGTAAACTTACCATAATTAGTTCTAGGTTTGGGTAAAAGGAAGTTATTAGCCTTTGCAAAACGAGTCGATGACGACTGAGGAAACTGACTTGAGTGTAGTAAAGGAATCGGAAGTTTTCCATTCACATATTTGTAAATAAGAATGCCGAGAAAATATTTAGTCAGCTTCTGAACTGATAAATTCCATGCGAACAGAGTAAGGCTGATGCATCGGACATGAAGCCACTGAACGTTATTATTCTTAATGCTTGGTTTTGAAGATGTTGGATGGCTGATAAATGAGTGGCATACGTATTTCCCCATGATGAAATGCAATAGATTATGTTGCTGTGAAAGAAAGCATAGTAAGTGACAACAATATTTCAAAACGAAAGAACGGGCGAACTTTCAGAAATATTCTAATGGCATATGCGGCTTTCCGCGTAAGCTCTAAAACATGTGAATTGAACTTTAAATGTGCATCTAATTTGACCCCGAGAAACATTGTACTAGAGGTAGAATGAATTTGAGTATCGCTTATGAAGACAGAGGGGTTCCTAGGTATAATTCGATTAGGTGACGAAAATACAACGAAGTTTGACTTTTTAGCATTTATGCTTAATTATTCTTATTGAACCATTTAACGATATTTATCAGGTCGGTATTTAGTTTAAACAACATCGAGTCAACGTCTTTATCCGTAGTTAATATAGTGGTATCATCCGCATAGAGTATACAGGACGAATGTGCTAGACATTGAGGAAGATCGTTTATATAAATTAAAAATAAAAGCGGGCCCAAAATTGAACCCTGTGGAACACCGATGTTTATGGTTTTAGGGTTGGAAAAGGTACCGGACACATATACCACCTGTTCTCGATCACGCAAATAGTTACGAATTAGTTCTAGTGGAACGCCAGATACACCAATTGATTGTAGTTTCTGAAATAAAATGTCGTGCGAAATAGAATCAAATGCTTTTGAAAGGTCAAGAAAAACGCCTCCAACAACACTACCGCAGTCAATAGCATTTTTAATTTCCTCTGTTAGCGATATCATGGCGAGTTCAGTTGAGTAACCGGGCCTGAAACCGAACTGTCTGTTAGAAAGAATGTGAAACTTGTCTAGATAACACCGTAAACGTCCCGCAAAAAGCTTTTCTATGACCTTACTGAAGAATGAAATAATTGCTATAGGCCGGTAATTGGAGATTAAACGCTTGTCGCCTTTTTTAAAAACGGGAATAATTTTTGCTTTTTTCAGAGATGTAGGGAAGAACCCAGTTCCAAATACAAGATTTATAATATGACATAATGCATCACAGATTAAATGAGCTATCAGTTTCATGTCAGCAGCAAAGAACTTATCGAGACCAGCGCTTGTATTCCTTATACTATTGATAACGGTGAACACTTCCTCGGGTGACGTCGGATAAAGGAAGAATGAATGTGGTAATCGTGAACAAGTGTGTTCAAGGGTTGCTGTCGACTGAGGAATATCAATGCCGAATGAGTCATTGAAAGAGTTCGCGATATCAAATGGGTTATCGATCACACGTTTTTCTGAGTGAATCAAGGTTATATCTGAATGTGCCGTAGTCCTGCCAAGAAAATTGTTTACAGTTTTCCACTGCTGCTTAACGTCATTTCCGGCTCGCTTTATTTTATCTTCGAAATACCTTAATTTAGCGGCTTTAAGTAACTTTCCTAATGTATTTGAATATTCTTTATAGCGCTTTAGAAGGTGAACATTGAAAGGGCACTTTTTCGTCTTTTTGTATAAGTTATCCTTTTTCCGCAGACATTTTAACAAGTTAGGTGTCAACCACGGATTAATTGGGACAAGGTACTTTTTTCTGCTTACTACTAATGTTGAAGCGGCCGTGACTGCATTTGAAATAATAGAGGAAAATTGTTGGTAGGCTATTTCAGCATTATTGCATTTCTTAACTGCCGACCAATCACACTGCTCGACGATGTTAATGAATGATGCAGTATTTAAAATATTCTTGAAGCATCGACTATTTTATTATTATTGGAGATGTCCATGCTTGCATAAATAGGATAATGATCTGTGACAGGCACCTCGATGACAGCTGCTTCAGGAGGACTAATGAGGTTAGACAAAATGTGATCTATCATAGTGCCATTGCCATGAAGTGGAACACGAGTAGGTGCAGTTATGAGGCACTCGTAGCCATACCCACTGAAGCAGGAAATGTATTGAGAAACATTTGCGTTGGTGTCATCAAGAAGATTGATATTCATATCTCCTAAAATAATCACCCGTTTCCCTTCTAATGATAGAGTTTTCAACGCCTCTCCTAAAGCTAGGCAGAACTCCATGACAGATGACGACGGAGAGCGATATATGCAGGCAACAACTAAATTCTTACTATCTTGCGAAAAATGTGGTTCATGAAGTTCGATCCACACGGATTCGCAACCAGGAATACTTAGTGCCAAGTCCAGTCGCCTATGATAGTGAAGGCATGAAGATATAAAAATAGCTGCTCCACCATGTGCATCGTCGATTCGGTGACAGTATTCAGAAGAATAGGAAGGAAACTTAAACAGGTCCCTGTCATGTTCACATAGCCACGTTTCACTGATGCAGATGATAGAGAACTCGTGACCAATGGCCGACAGCAATGAGGTAATATTATCATAATTTTTTCTTATACTTCGAGCGTTAAAGTGAATTAACGCCCTACATGGTTGAGACATCCGTGATGAGAGTTCAGACGGTGAAATATACGCCATCCTGCAATTGAATAGACGCTACAATTGCTAATGTATGATATAACTAGGAGATATTAGACAGGTCGATCTCTGATTTTATGCGAAATACCCTGGTGTCAGTAGATTTCCTTGCTTTTATCTGACAGTTATCAGTCCAAAGAAACGCCCACTGTTTCTCTTTTTTGAGAACAAGTGCTTTAGCAAAAAGCTTCTTGTTATCCGGCGAGAGGTGATCATTAACAAAGACAGCATGAGTGCCCTCTCCAGAAAAACCAAGAGCACGTGTATTCAGGCGAGCCTTACGTGCCTTTCTAACAATAATAATATTCCGCATATAGAAGCACCGCCATTCAGCAGACATTCCAAGGACGAAACGAGAGGTGGCACACGCACACTTTCTTACGGCTGGCGCTTCGTGTCTACTTCCCACCTTTAACCACCCCGAGTTCATGGTATATACTAGTTCACTGTATTCACGGCACTGCGGCCCAACGCTCGCTAAACCTTTCTGAAACAAAGGAGGGTACATCCAGCAAGTATAACGCAGCAACCTTTTCTTGTCAGATACTGCTTAATGTACATGCCAATGGCTGCTATTGAGGAATGAGAAACAGAAGAATTTGGCTTTTAGTTAACGCAAACGCTGCGATTTTTTTATTGTTCTACAACGCACAGGAGAAATCTCCCACCGGCACCCCCTTGGAGGTCAAAGCGTGAGACATGTTACGTACTACGAGAGATGAACAGGTGCCGCTTTAAAAGCTTCGCCCCTTAAAGTATTAATTTACGTGCTTGTTTTTTTGTTAAACACAAGACAATGTAACTAAAAATAATGCCAATAAAATTATAGGGGATGTTATCAGAAGTAAACGCAATACCATTACTAAGAAACAAAAGTAGATGAAACAATAACATTCCACGCTTCCGATGCTCTACCTACTAACTCACCTACCATGACGGCTGTCCCTCGTCAACCTAATGTGATATATATATATATATATATATATATTTATATATATATAGTGAGAGAGAGAGAGCAGCATTGAACGCGTCATTCGAAGGTCGCAGGTTCGTATTCTACCTGCGGCAAGTTATCTTTTTCCCCACTTTTCTTCATATTTACATTACAGTTTGGTCTAATATCTTCCCCTATACTTTCCTTGGCATTATTGTCTGTTAGATCTCATTATATTGTGTAAATACACGAAAAAACAAGCCCTTAGGTATACACTTCTTTCAATATATATATATATATATATATATATATATATATATATATATATATATATATATGCATGTGTGTGTAATGTAGGCATGTCCCTTAAACCAGAGAATTTAGAAGATACATGAACGTGCTAACCCAACCATCCGATCCTCACTGTTTTACGAGGTTTGCATTACGTGTACAAACGGCTGATTTAGTCAGGTGTTCCTGTACTGTCCTGTGTTAGGTCCTCTGCAATCGAAATTGGTATGAAATTGGTACACTCAAAATCGAAGCTTAAATATTATTTGTATCATTGTAAGCTATCATTGCTAATTTCTCTAGAAATTGCCGGAAAATGTAAAGGGTGAGCCCGTTACTTGCAGACATCTCTAACATGAAAATTCATGTGAGCGCAGCCTGGGAATATTTGAGCAAATTCGTGAATTCAGTAGAGTTCAAAGTAGGCACCTGTAGTTTATAAGAATGATATTTGAGATTGTTTCAGAGATTCCTCGACATGATCAAAATAGTCTACTTTCCATAACATACTAAAGCTAAGTAGACAATCCCCGAAATTCTCCTGCGAAAAATGGAATGGAATGAAAAAAACTTTATTTCAGTCCTGCAGGACGCGCTTAGCGCGTAGCAGGCGTCTCCCACGTAGGGACCGACAGGGAGTACCTGGCGGCCGCTTCGTGGGCCTGCTGGATGGCCCATTGCTGGGCAACAAGAAGTGAGCTTTCGAGAGACCTCTCCCACTGGTTTGAGGTAGAGTGGGGAATAGTTTTTCTACACTCCTAGAGCATGTGTGCGAGTGTCGCCATGTGTCCAGAGATGTACTATTTTAATATAGGTTTACACCATAATACCTTCACTCAATACTTCTGAAAATTGTAGGCGTAAAGAACTCCTTTTGTATAATGGGATAGCTTATTTGAAACGCTCCTTATTACACCAGCAGGTGTGACATCACCGATATCATGGTACATGCGAATAGCTGATAGCCTTTTCAATGAAACAAAGTATACGAATTCGTTCGAATATATTTTATTAATTCGATTGCTTCAAAATTCGGAGAGATTGGCAGATAACGTGAAATCTGGGTGGCCTGTTTAACTTTCAGCTTATTTTGCCCTTGGCCTTCAGCTGTTCTCTCAACGACGTCTTGGACCTCTGGCGCTTTTCTGTGGCGGATGAGTTGTTTGCCCCCTCATGTGTGGGTCCATGTCCCGAGGGTTGGACGTATGGCACGATGGCTGTTGAGAACGCAGCTTGTGACTTGTTCAGAGAGGACCTGGAGATGCTACCTCGACTGTGCCCGAGAGAAGAGGAGCCCGCGGACGACTTTCGTGCATTCGACACATTGGAAGAAATGCTGGCATTGCTGATGTTTTCTTCGCTTTTCTTGTCTGCGTTGGCAGTCACTTTTGAATTTTCAAAAACGATGGCGGTCACGGTGACGATGAACTGCAAGTAGATGCACAGTGCATTAAAACGAGAATAAAAGTCACAGAGGCGTGTCTGCAACGAAGCACCGCATGTGATATCAGATATTATAAAATATAATATTTTTGAGACTGCGATTTGTAAAGTTTTGCTAAGACCAGCCACACATTTTAAATAGTTAAAGCAAATATATGAACACAACACAGAGAGCAGATCTACAACTTAGCTGCCAAGCTGTATGAAGTCAATTGTAAACCGTCTTATGTGGGCTTGCCTTTTCTTTACAAACTTGGCATTCACAATTGTCCTGTTGGTCTTCGCACGGCCACTCACCGTAAAGAGTATCGATAGTTACTGGATGCGGCGATTGATCTAAAATGAAGAGACTATGCTTGAGGTTCGCAAAGTGCACGACGTAGTGCACGGTAAAAATTTCCCAATAGATGAAATTTTTCGGAGCCCTCCATTACGGCGATTATCAAAACCTTACTTTCTTTGTGACGTCAAACCTTATGCATCTGCTAGGCAAACTATTTTTTCAGCTAAGGCAAAAGTAATTTTTGAGTTTTACACGTTCGTTTATTTCCTGGATGTGAGCTTAAGGTGATTCCGGCCGTAAAATTCCCGCTTAACGTTGATTCATGGGGTTCTTTGTGCACCTCAAAATCAAAGTTCGCGTTTGTTTGATGGGCTGAATTGCCCAACTCTATGCGTGCCTCCCTCGCCAGAGAATAAAACTCACTTCGTAATTTAGTAAACTCACTTAGTAATCAAACTCAATAAGTAACACCTTATTCGGTAAGATATAGCACGGTTGATGACAGTAGTAACCAGACCGCCACTTACGGTGAACAGCTTCTCCCACGCTACGACGGCGTCGCGCGTCATGAGCTTGCCGATCTTGGCCTGCAACACGGCCATGACGCCTTTGGTCATTGTGCGGAAGTGCGTCAGTGTGACACCCGCGTGAGGCTTGTGTAGCCGAGCGTTCTTGCGGATGAGTGCCTCCAGCATCTCTACGTCGTCGCAGTTTTCTACCATGGCGGTGAGTTGGTGGCCGACGGCACATGCGTGAATCCTGAAGGACATGTCCTCGGGCAGCGACTTGGCGGGTTTCCCACGGAAGCGCAGGAAGAGGTGTATGGCGTCCGGCTCCTTGGCTAAGAACGCCTGCAAAATGAGCACGCCATAGTCGCGGTTGTTGTCGCACAGGCTTCGCCAAGTCTTTTTCAGCAGCCGATTCTCGGTCGGAGTCAAACCCGTGCGCGGATTCATCGTTTCTTTCGACACACGGTGGCCCATGGCGTGAAAAGAATACGTCTTCTTCTTCTGCTTCATTTCGTGACTGGTCCTTGTGGATAATGATTATTGTTCTATTACTAGCGGAACGCACCCGGTATGTTTGATTGGAGGCGAGATGGGTGAAGCTTTCAGAGAGTAACCTAATGCATGTATCAAGTCTCTTCATATATTTAACACGAAAGCTGCGATGAGATCACAATAAGAGTCGATTCTGACCCCGTAGTGGACCGCCGTCATCACTGGTGTCCGTAACTGATATCGCATGAAATGAAAAAAACGTTTTAAATAACGATTTTCAAGGGACAGAGCAAAAATCGAACGCAGATCTTCTGCTGGGCAGCCCAGTAATACCACAGAGGTACGCCGTTTTTTTCCTTTATTACGTGACCTTGGTGCTAAGCACATAATACAAGTGACGCTGGTAAGAAAGCATGCAATTCACAATATTTACACGATGGCTTAACAGTCAATCATAGTGGTGCTGGTTTCGTTAGGCTAAAAATTGCTCAAGCTCACCAGCAGCTCCTGTCGTCGAAGCCATACTGGTGGCTCTTGTGCCGCTTTATAAATCTCAAGAAACCAGTGAACGTTTTCTCTGAAATAGACACATGCCGGCCGTGCATCCTTATCAAAGTGGCAACCTGCCATTCTCGCTCTCCATATGCAATAGAGGCTCACGGACATAACTTCATCAAAAAGAGCCTCGTCTTCGTTCTCTACAGTGATATATTTAGTGCCACGCGAGTACATTGGGAATTATATCTTTACTGATCTCTACAACACATCCCGTAAATAGACCCTTTCCCAACGATGCAAAAAAAAACATAGTCTAAAGTTTCTGGCCGCTTACGAATAAAACAAAGCATACCTCAAGGCCGAAAGCACCTTCTTTTTTTCAAAATCGTTTTACCAGGCAGTGTCCCATTATGCAGCTTAAAAAAGATGTTTTGGCTCCGGGCGTGACTCGCATCCTTTTTACCATCTTTAAAACATCGCTACCTGGTCCTCCACTGAATCAAGTTTGGTACATTGGCACTGGAGAAACCGTGTCACATAACGTAAAATAAAGTTATTTTTTTTCTAACAGCAGCCAGATACTCTCGTGAAAAACGTACAGCGAGAAATCTTACACTGAACACGATTTCTTTACAAAAACCCCTGATCCTTCTCCCACAATGTTCGGTTGCAACAACATATTCAGGGAGGGCTCTAGCTAGTCTGAGTTGACATAGGGTGCGTAAGAACGAGTCTGTCGCATCTCTAAAAAACAAAAACCGGTTGACTTGTTGGCGTAAGAAAAGGTAGCCCAGTACGAGACCCCCGTATTTCACCCATCGAAACAAGATTGAACCACTGAATCGTTCCTATTCAGAAGCCCTAGATAAATGTCGCAAATATTCTGTGGATTTTTTGCGCATTAGTCCGTGAGCAATGTTTGACCTGCATAACATATCACAGCTTGGTGACTAAATACGAATTGCAAATAGTGGCTCTGGCAAAGATCGAAAGGGTGCATCCTACTTCTCCGCTTTCTCTTGTGTATCTTTAGCCTGCCCTTTCCAATAGTGACCGCTGTCGCGATAAAAGTCGAGTGGGACTCCTAAGTACTTGCCCGTGGTCGTCACCCAAAGCATGTTTGCAAAGTGGGCAGGTTTCGCTGCCCAATACGTGCGCCACAGCCCAAGGCACTTGGTCCAGTTCACGCCGCTCCCGGTAACTTGGCTGAACCAACAGCGTTTGTAATGCTCCGCTGGTCCGGCGTGGAGATAGTTATAGCATCTGCATAAGTTGGCAGATTGACTTCCGCTCTTTGTAAGTCGAAACCAAGGATACTGTTGTCTCTAATTATTTTCATGCACAGTGGTTCAATATAATGCAAAATAAAGTGGGCAGAGGGGGCAGCCCTGGCTAAATGAAGGTTGCAAACAAACGGGGGCCCCCAGTCTCTTATTTACAACCATTCTAGTAGTGCAGTTTCGGTAGGCCAGAGCCACTTCCTCACAGATGACGGAACCAAGATTGCCATGATTTAAAATTGCAAACAAAATCCTGTGGTCTACGCAGTCAAAAGCCTTTTCTAAACCGATTCGTAGGATGGTGACAAGTTCAAGTGAATCATCACACCATTCCAGTATTCTCCGTGCTTTGTAGATGCTCGTAACAATAAACCACCTTTTAATGCCACAGGTTTGATGAGGCCTACTCCTAATTACAGTATGTAGTCTGCGAGCTGATATTTTTACATATATTTTACACTCGACGTTAGTGACAGCTATCGGTCGATACACTGTGACAGATCTTAGTTTGTCAACGTCATCGGTTTTAGGTAATAATACAGTATTCAATTTATTCAATACAGTAGGCAATGTATTCAATTTGTATGCTTCATTGAAAACAACTGTCAGTATCAGGCTTACTTTGTGCTTAAACGTTTTATAAAAAGCAGCAGTTAAGCCATCAGGTCTCGACGATTGTCCAGGGTTTAACTTTTCTTTCACTTCCTCAACCTCGACTTCTGTTATTACCCGCTCTAAATACTCTTCCCTTTCGTCATTGATGCGGCGAATGAAAAGCAGAAACTTGTTATCGAATTTCTCAAAATCTACGTTCCGCAAAGTGAACAACGACCTATATTACTTGCCCCGCCGCGGTGGTCCAGTGGCTAAAGTACTCGGCTGCTGACCCGCAGGTCTCGGTATCGAATCCCGGCTGTGGCAGCTGCAATTCCGATGGAGGCAGAAGCGTTGTAGGCCCATGTGCTCAGATTTGTGTGCACGTTAAAGAACCCCAAGTGGTCGAATTTTCCGGAGCCCTGCAATACGGCGTCTCTCATAATCATATGTTGGTTTTGGGACGTTAAACCCCACATATCAATCAACCTATGATGCTCAGTGAACACCATTTTCATATCGTCTGGATCAGTTAATAAAGTCCCCATTCGATTTCATGAATGTGGTTCGTCTCGGCTCGTGCCTTTTTTTTCAAGCACAACGCACGCCTCGAGAACATTTCATCGGCAGCTGTGTCCTCCGCCCTTGCCCTCACCTGGGCCCCGCGATAACGCCGTTCTTCCAGTTGAGCTATTTTTACCATAGAGCTACGCTGTTACTCAAACCTCTATTGCAAGCCTACCCTGTGCAGGCTTCATGTCATGTAAGGAATAGCATTATTTGTAATTAGGAGTTTGGAACAGCAAAGTATCACCAGGTGTCACATAATGCTAATAGCATTAGCAGGGGGCCAATGAACGCTTCAACTCATAACAAAAGCCTCAGGCATAATTTGTTATCGTCTTCAGCCCCAGCATCAACTACATATCATGGTTTGAAATAAGAGCGCACTCCTTAAACACGGACAGAAAGCCAGGGATGCAACTCGCCCAATCAACAATATTGACAAAGTACATTTGATTATAGAGTTCCTGAGAAAAATACCTCGAGAGATATCGGTGCCATCATCTATGTGAATTTCTTAAGGAAGTGTTTAGAATGACGGTATATGTGTCTGCGAGGCTTGTGTTTCCTAGTGTTGAGTGAGGCATTGGCTCAAAAGGAAATACAACTGCGTAAATAAAGCTTCTCTAAAACAAAGTGGATCTCAAGCACGCGTATTATATTCTTAAATAAAAGCCCACTCACCTTGATGACACAACCAAGAGGCGAAAGAAAAAAAAAGAGACGGCATAAAGTGGCAGAGGAAACGCTCGCTTTGTCGTCTGCCTGCCAATTTCAGCGGCCATTGGTTACTTCTTACGCTTCGCAAAATTGCACGTCGCCGTACAAGGCTTCAATGTTAAACAAAACACGTTTATGTGCAATGGCAAAAAAATAGCTTATTATGTGCTCTTTCAGTAAGGAATAGAACGTTCTGTTGAGAAGCCAGGCGCGTCTTCGAGGTATACAAATGCTAGTCAAGTTCGAAGCTCACATATCTCGGCATTCAATTGCATCCGCAGCTCACTAGCGCCACATTTCTTTCTAGGTGATGTTGTGAGAAACATTATGCACATAATACCTTACAAGTGTAAAGCGGGCATCAAGCTTTTCCAAAGAAAAGGAATAATTGCGTTATGGGCGCTTCTCCAGTTACAGCAAACATTCATGATTTAAGGTGTAGTGGCTATCATGCATATGTGCTTGTAGCAGTTGCTCCAAGAGTGTTTAATACAACTGAGATGATTACTAAGCTTCGCCTTCTTATTATATACTACTTATTATATACTTAGTATATACTACTTAGTATATACTACTTTGTATATACTTTTTATTTGATGATGCTAATAGAAGGTTAAATTGTTAATTAATACAGTATATTTGACAAAGCTGTACGTAGCTTCTGTCAGTGAAGCTTTCACATATTGCAGCATTTTTTGTAAAGGGTAGCATGCACGTAAAAATTTCCGAAGATGCAATGCATACATGCCAAAAAGTAATTAGCGAAAAACAATTGATTGTTACTTTTTGACATGTAGATGATTTACTACAGCTCGTAGATCCAAGTTAGAAAATCCTTTACGTGCTATAGGGATGAATTTATCCACGCCGTGATACATTCCTTTTGAGACTCTATCTGTGGGCTTTCCAGTGCGAATGTTTGCGAGGAAGTGCGGAAATATCTGATTGAAACCAAAAGACTACCTTCTAATCTTATCGTTCTTCTGTGTCGACATACTTATAACGTTTTTTAAAGATAGGTTTTGATCTAAGTTATTATCTATTACTGATAAAAAAACTTTAGAGTAGGCACAAAATCAAAATATTGCTCTTAAATTTGTAACGTTCTCATTTTGTAAGCTATAAAATCAAATAATATTTTATAAGACCACTCAATAAGTATGAGTCACAAGTGAAGGGCAAAAAGAACACTCATGCAATGCGTCGTCATAAGTGAATACGCACACTGACATATTTTTTTTGTAATCATTGACATGCTTTAAACCATGAACTCATTACTATATTCCCATGTTCGGAACACCCTATGAAAATGTACGCTTGTACCTCGCCATATTACTGCGATTTTACACGTTGTATTGTAAAGCTTACGTTTGTAAAGCAGGAAAGTTATTCTCACTGCATCTGCAAGCAGAGAAAGGTACTTTCTCAGTATTTCTAAGTAGACACGCGATTATGTGGTTGAAGATCGGCTTGTCATACAAATTGCATGAGTTCGGTTCTATCTTAAACCAGAACATTTTGATTATTTATTTTGTTTGCGTCTTTCTCAGTTTTGCAGTCTCGGAAGGTGATTTTTTCGTTCACAACCAACGACACCCTCACGCTGACTGCGACTCGAATGCAGAAATGTCTGCGGTACACTGATATGGTGTGGTATTACAACGTTCTAGAAAGGCCTCTCTTCCAGTTTTAGATACAGCTGCTGTTCGGTTCGAGCATGCCTTGTGTTTATCTTTGTATACTGCTGCACTACGCGTAAGCCAGGATTTTGGTGAAAAGGCAATAATAAAAAATTAATGATTTGTAGACAACAATAAGAAAATAGCTTTGGTCACTCCAGGATAATGCTTTTATGCTGTTTAGCCAGCCTTATGGTACAAATACATAAGTGCACACATATATAAAATGTTCACAAAAATTGGCAGATTCCAAGTACAGTGGGAATTGATGATATGGGAAGCACTATTGAGGAAGGTTGATATGACATTCTAAAATCAGCTTAATGTTACGAGGTGGAGGTAAATGATGCCGCATGTGACTTACTTGTCATGATTATTATGTTTGGATGTGCCTTTACCTGATAACAAATTTAGTATATGTGGAGCTAGCGAAACGGCCGCGACCGCGCCATAGGCGTGGTATGTTGTAATTTTCTTAAATGACACGTTTGTTAGCAATATCATGTTTGCCCCAGCCATACACTTTCGTCAACCATTCACGAACGTAACACCATATTCGGTATATGTGGAGTTGGCAAAACGACCGCGAGCGCATTATGAAGGACCCAATATACTCCAATGCAACGTTAACGCGCACATGCTGTGCACAGTGACGCTACGTTAGCAAAACGCTATAACTCTATAGTCTGACGCCAGGTGCGACCAGCGCGACCAGCGACTGTCGGCGTGGCGCGATGGCAACTAGCGCGAAATGTGGAATGCTACATTTCGCGCCGATGCATCACCCAGAAAACACAGCGTCTCCCTCTTTTCGTCACGGAGGGACGCCGGACGCGCTGAAACGTGCATGCGTCAAAGCAACTGAGCGTGGCGCGCGCCTGCAAGTTTATGGCTGGACCAGCGCCTGCCGTGGCAACGGCCGCGTGGCGCGTCGAAATGAACGTCGGCGAGCACGCACACCGCGTCACGTCGAAAGGTATTGGCGCGTTGACTTCGGCATGTCGTCTTGTTCTCACATGACGCACATCTCATCATTATCTTGTTCGCACCAGTCTCATACCTTCGTCATCAATTGACGTCACATAATACCAAATTAAGTATGTGTGAAGCTCGCGAAATGACCGTGAGCGCATCATGAGTGTGGCATGTAGTCATGTTGTTGAATCACACGCATGTCATGATTTTTATGTTAGGGTCTATCGCTTGTAATCCATGCAATTATGGCGAACCATATCAGTTTTGCATTATGCCACGTGAATGAAACCACCGCATGAGCTGCAGGACCATGAGTTGTAAATCATGACATTCATGACATCCATGTTATGATTTTCGTGTTATTACTAGTAAATTATGTACCTTATATAGTAATGTGATTGGATACAAAGTTTGGTATTCATAACATTATTGAAACGGCCAGGAAAGCTAATAGTTGTAAGCGGCTAGATAGATAGATAGATAGATAGATAGATAGATAGATAGATAGATAGATAGATAGATAGATAGATAGATACGCTCAAAGTCGCCGAAGTTATAGCGCGAGAACAAAACGATGACACAGAGACAAGAAGCACACGAAAGACTTGTCTCTGTGTCGTCGTTTTGTTCTCGCGCTATAACTCTCGTCCTACCATACCAACTAGCCCAAGCTGCCACAGTTCTACGCCGAAGTTCGCTAAGAAATGCTTCTCATTTAAAAGACTTGCTGTCGGGATTGCATATTAGACGAAACGACTTGTGGTAATTGTTATATTAGGGTAAGTTCAATCACTTCAATTCCTCCATTTCTTACACGCAAATAGCATAACCGTTAAACATCAGCAAGCTAAAAGTTTTTGTGTCACTGGTAATGAAAGATGGGTCCGCATACATCACTTTGGCTACATCCCTAGGCCCTTGCCCCAAATAGAACTATATATCCTTAGAGCAACCCTGATATGATGAGAAAAGGGAAGAGCTATTTTATTGCGATAGAAATTATATCAGCAATCTCTAATGGTTTGTGCTACCGCCGTCATAATACATATCGAGTACAAGTCGATATCATCCCATCGCGCATCGTATGCTCTGCCACTGGGTGAAAAAGTGAGAGCTGGACTAATCAAGGCTGTCGAGGCAGACATCAAATAAGCCCACCCATCCATGTTGCTCTGGCAATTAAGTGATTATATCCCCTTCCTCATGTTATATGTGCCGTACAATTCCCTGTGAGAATTCCAGGTATCTGCCATAGAATGCTCAAGCATAGCGGAAAAATCCCAGCCATCTCGCAACAGAATGACAAAAAGGCAGCGGGGGGGGAGGGGGAAGGGGGGCACTTGGCTTGAGCAACGCTTGTTGGCTTTCAATCCAGGGCACCGTCACGATAGCTGGCGCACGCGTTATCTTGGCAGCCATAAGAGGATGGCTCGCACTCCTTTCTTTGTGTTGCGCTCTCCAGGCGAAGAAGCTGTGCAAGAACACTTTTCGTAGAAGAGGCCGTATTTTGCACGCCCACTTCTTGTATGTTGATTGATTTATAAGCGGGGTTTAACGTCCGAAAACCGCCATGTGATTTGGGAGACGCAGTAGTGAAGGGCTGCGGAAATTTTGACCATCTGGGGTTCTTTAACGTGCACCCAAATCTGAGGACATGGGCCTACAGCGTTTTCGCCTCCAGCGAAAATGCAGCCGCCACAGCCGGGATTCGATCCTGCGACTTGCGGGTCAGCAGCCGAGTACATTAGCTACTAGACCACCACTGCGTGACTGACACTTCTTGTAGAGTTATGCGATGTTGAATAAAAAAGAATTAGCTGCCAGTCTTAGTTCGAATAACGTGACACTTGGTTGCTATCAAAATCACTGCTTCGCCCTTGCGGTTAGTGTAGTTCGTTTTCGCTACATTAAAATATGTGGCAAAGTAAAAATCATGGACCATCTCTCCGAAGCGAGCCCTGGTGGGATGCGAAGCAGCAACGGTTCCTACGGTGCAGACCCGGTTCAAACGGGCGTCAACACAGATGCTAGAAAAACGGTTTGAAGGGAAACTCGTTGTTGCGTTTACTCGAGTAAACGTTTGTTTGAAACGCAAGGACACGGGAGGTGGGTTTGGTTTTCTGTTAGTTTATTCACAGGCAAACGAGCTGACGCAGTGTCACCGTTCGGCATGCGGTCGAGAGTTGCGGGGGGTGGAGAGGTTGAAGCGAGAAAGAAGTGTGTTGCGAGTGGGTGGAGAAGCCGGCAGCTGTGGAAGCCGGAAGCCGGTAGCGTAACGTCAACGCGCAGCTGTGGCGTGACCTACTTGGCACCACTTCGATATCTGCGGTGAGGGGAACGCGTCACGGCGCGTTCGAACAAACCCACGTACGTCCGGCGTCCAGACGTCAGTCAAAGAGCTGGTTCGCATCTTAAATTTCTGGTCGATTGTTGCTGGCTTAAGCAACATAGTTGAAAGAATATAAACAAGATATGTGTGATTAAAATGTTGAGGGTGTGATACGACATCAAACCTTTACAAAAATAACTTGAAATGTGCGGTACGATAACATTTCACGTTCTAAGAATAGCTGGAAGCGACAGAACATGCAGTCCTTTTCAGCTATTCGAGAGAATATTGATGGCTCTTTGCGGCTTCAAGTAAAAGCTGGCAATGCGAGGGAAGTGCCACAGCATGATTAAGGGGAGTGTGTGTTCAACACATGGTTCACTCGGGCCGCAACCTATCTCAGTTCCACACATCCCCCCCCCCACTTGGAAACAATGATCGAAACAGCTTAAGTTCCCCTAAAATAAATTCGTGGGACACACTGCATCAAGAGGAGCGCCCGCGTTCACCGGTACCACTGATCAGACACACACACACACACACACACACACACACACACACACACACACACACACTCTCTCTCTCTCTCTCTCTCTCTCACTACACACACACACATACATACATACAGTCCAACAAAATGGATTAGTGGTCCATCATTGCCAGAAAAGCGCAATTTTCTTGTGGACGAGAGATAGCTTTGATATGTGGTTGTCAATGATAAACAACCTGATCAAGTCCAATAAAGTTAAAATTGCGCACTTGTGTAATTGAAACAACAAAAAATATAAACTATTACTTACAAACGCACTCACGCAGATCTATTCCTTAAAATTGCGCGTATATTATGGGCGACTGTATATACGTGACTTCATGAAAAGTTCTTAGTTTCCCATGTTTAAAATACAGCATTTATTGGGCAATGACATACTTTCAAAATCTGGAAGTTTTATCACAATCTGTAACTGCATAAGCAAGACATCATGGAGAACCTATTGTAAAATTTTTGATGTGATTTCATAAATTTGCCCTAACATTTGTCAAAGGTATTGAAAGCCACTGCTACGATAATCAAATCCGTTGGGAGTCAAAATGATACAAGAATATTTGTTTATTATAGGCGGTTTTGCAATCGCTGTTATTCCTAAGTCATGCGCAAAGTAGATGCTCCAGCTCCTTAAGGATGCTAGTATGTTTAGTACCACTAAGCGGACACACGTATTATCCCATTGCCCCTGCAGCAGCTCCCACCATCTTACTGATGCCAATAGCCTTTGCGGTATCACCGAGGGCATGACTCGCTTTCTTCTTCCATTTCTTCAGTTTCTTGCCAAGACCACGCTCACTGGTGTCATCACCATTTTCGTCAATTACATCATCACTGACCGCCAGTTCTGTATTTGATAATTCGACGTCGTTGGCAATATTATCAAGGCGTCCATGTACTTCAACCAGTTCTGGAACATGGTCACTACCCAGCGAACTACCGACAGCTCGAAGAGGAACTTCCAGAGAATTGTGCAGTTTCTCGTCTGCGAAGATGAAAACAAAAGTGCGATGCAGGGGTTTGGCAACATGTGCGGTGAAAGCAGTCAAGGAATCACAATGTACAATATGGCTCTGATATAAATAATCATATTTACCTAAGAAACACTATGCTAAGTTCTCTACAAAGTATGTGTGAACGCGTTCGATGTATCAAAATATGTTTTTAGAGGGCTTACGTGGCCGCAAGAAAAGTTGCTAAAATTTAACAAAAAACAAGTTAGTATAGTTCTCTATCCTCAGTTTTTGCTATGGTTATCGCAGAATTGACCAAACTTTCTCTATGCTGCTTTGTTTTGTCCTCAGAATTCAGAATGTGATAAAGCCGGCTATGTTTACGCAATGCTTCAATGGAAATCTCGTGAATACATAAACATAAGGCGCACAATATTGAGCCGTACATAGTGTGGAGTTGTAAGCGAAAGATAGCAAAAAAGTACCTTGCTCAGTTTTTTCGACAGCGTGCGTCTTGACCGCTTCACCACTGAAAAATAAAAGTGGACAAATCTTTTATAATACCATCAATGCTTGTGACACAAAAATAAAAAGAACATTTCGTTGCGTAAGGTGACTTTCCTTGGCAATGAAACACTCAGTTGCTAGAAGAGGTGAAAGAAATGTGAGGTTTCTGGGCCGGATTGTACTCACAAAGCAGGGGCGCCTGCGAAAGAAGAAAAAGACAAATTTATGCCCCTGACACACGGGCACCCTAAAGTCCTTTAGACAAGGGGACATCTTTCGGAAAGGCGTTTGGGCGCAGTGACACACGACAAAGGAGTAACTCCTTTCCGGCAAAGATCCTTTTCGCAAAAGCAGATCCTGCATCTACTTTTCTGGCAGGAAGGGAGTACTCTCGCATACAGTGTGCATAATTTATCAATAGAAGAAAACGTGTCGCAACACTGCGGTGCCCTGTCAGTATTTTTTTGCGCTGAGAAAATGTTTTCATTTTCAGCAGCAGTGCGATTTGTTCAAAAGTGAAGGCCTATAGTCTGTCCATACTCTCAAACGCCTGCATTACGTCACTAGCGCGATCATGTTAGGGTTGGCAGTTGCTGTGTCGGCGATGTAGTATCGACATAGCAGCGTTTAGCTCATCTTCGATGGAGCCGAGGGCGACAAGAGTCAGGCCCACCTCAACTGTTGCTTTATCTCTGTCTCTGCGCTGAGACATCGCAAGACCACGGTGAAACGCGGCACGCCGTCCCTGACCCAGCTGGACGCAGCCATGTAAAAAGCACGACAAAAAACAAAAACAGCAAAACATTAACTGTTCATAGTTGCCAGACGAACTTAAGTTCCTGCTAAAAACGCAAAAAAGCGAAAGAAAGTTACAGGTATGCGCATTATAAGCCACCAGACGATAAAAAAAACGATTTTATGCTCCGGCGTCACTGAATGTGGTGTACATGCGCAGATTCTTTTTAATATTCCCAATCTCGCTGCTTCGACAAACAGCGCCATTTTTTCTGCAGCGTTCTTCTGAGGAACCGCCTAAAGCAGTAGTCCGGTGCCGTGTGTCATCAGCGCCACTCCTTTCTGCAAATGTTCCCCTTAGACGACAAAAGGGGTTTACTTCAAAGTACTTTACTTTTGCCCGTGTGTCATGGGTATTAGAAAATAAGAAAACCCCAAGTGTGTAGTGGGAGAAAGTTTGGGGCCTTCACAATTTTCGGGGTAGACGTTTCTTATTGCTAGCATGACAGACGCTCCACGATTCATGCACTTTCACTAAATAAAATAGTATTGCCTTATTTGTGTACACGAGTTTTTGTTGTTGTTTTTTGTTACTGGGTGGCGAATTGGACAATGGAGTCACAGTGTAGGTAGCTACAACACATGGGTCCCCGAAGCATTGACACAAGCAGTTCTCCATGATATGGCTTTGAACGTGCACGTGAGAACTATCTAAATGAGTCTACATTCGCTAAAGTTCTCTAGTACAGAGTATTAGGGTGTTCGGTATCCCGGTATCCGCACAGGCGTCTCCAGAGTACTGCGTTAATATTTGAAGGTGTCGACATCTATAGTGACGTTTTGTGCAATCCCAACTATATGTGCATTTCTTTGTTTTCGAGGAGTGACCATAGTGAAGGACGTCTTAGAAGGCAACACATCCGGAACTACACCACTCCCAGACATTACACCAGTAGAGAAGTAGAAAGTAGTAGGTATCTGCAACAGGATTTGTGTGTTCGCCTTTCTGATTTCAGCGCCACCATGTGGGTGATTAATTCAGCATCTCCCGTTTGCGACTGCTACAAACTGGTATGCTAAAGCCAATAAACGTGTGAACTAACTAAAATTATCTAACGCAGCCTTCACCGGTTCGCTAGACGATGGGAAGGACCTCACAAAATGCGGCCAATTTCTGCTGCTTCAGCATCAATCTCAGCTGCAGTGGATCTGTGGGTCACCGCCCACTGTGCGTCACTATAATGTGGTTTGACACCACTAAAGCTTTCGCATGCTCATTACATGGCGACATTCGTGTCTGTCACGTTATAGATATGTTTTATTCGTGAAAATGAGCAATGTAGGTGCATTTTGAAAGCAAACTACGACGCATTCCTGAAGTTTGCTGCGTCAAACGCTTCTCACAGTGTATCATTGCGGTCAAATAAAGGCTACAGCTAGCATTTCATTATCCCAAATTTTGATGACGGTCCTGCATCTCTGTTTACCTGTAGTTTGAAGGTTATACAAATGCGGAACATATACGCGTTCGTTCAATGAAAATAACCACATTGGCCTTATATCATAATACTTATTAGGAATTGGCTTTACGTCTTTCATAAAAACTTTACCGACAGCGAAATACAGCTGTGCGTCACGGAGCAGAAATAAAGCTTGAGGTCTTCCTCATTGCAACTTTTGCTTTGTAAGACCGGAATTAACGAAACAGAGCTGTGTGAGAGATATTAATTACTCAATAAATAAGCCACACATGATTGATTTCTTCTTCAAGTCGTATTAGGCGGATTCTTATGAGAGAACATATGTTCAGACAAGGACACCTTTGACGTGACAACAGAACACAGATGGTGACATGATTTCGTGCATGCATATAAGGTGACTTCATTCTAAGGATATGTATAACTTAAACAGCATTCTGACATTCCACAGTCTACAGTATAATAGGTTAAAGTGTTAATGTTGCAAGCTATGGTGGTTTGAGAAAAAAAATCTGCTTGATCTTTTTTAAAACGTTAGCGTACCTGCGTGTTCGTGTTATCTCAGGTAAAAAAAAAACATGAGTACGAGTCTAACTTGGCCACGCCACGATGGTCTAGTGGCTAAGGTACTCGGCTGCTGACCCGTAAGTCGCGGAATCAAATCCCGACTGTGGCGGCTTCATTTCCGATGTAGGCGGAAATGTAGGCCCGAGTACTCTGATTTGGGTGCACAAAAAAGAAGCCCAGGTGGTAGAAATTTCCGGAGCCCTCCACTATGGCGTCTCCAGTAATTATATGGTGGTTTTGGGATTTTAAACACCATTAATCAATCATTGAGTCCAACTTAGAGTTTTAATTGTGGTTGGATAATATGAATGAAGAAAGATTAAGCCCATAAATGTAATCTAATATTTCACCTCTGTATCCGGTGTTATGCCTCGGACAACATAGGGTAATGAAACTGCCCCTGTGAAGCAAATAATTCTATGCAGCTGCAAAGCAAACCTCTCTACCTTGCTATGGGTAAGTCATGTCTCTAAGCACACAAAACCAACGCCCAGAACGAGATGTGCCGCATCTGTCACATGGCCATGGCATTCTCAGTAGCCAAGGTTGGCAGAAAATAAATACAAATAAAGTGTAAGTCCACAGCGTTCACTACACACATTATCCAAAAGCTGCACTTTAAAAGCTGCACTTGTCGAACATGTCTGCTGTGTCTTAAATAAACGGAGTCAACTCATAAACTCTTGAAGAAGAATGCCTACTTGAACAAGTTGGTTGAAATGTATGTTAATAGGGGCCGCAGCGCAAGCTTGAAAGTTTTGGAAAGAAGAAGAGCGCACGGAAGGCGAGGAAAGCAAGACAAAGAGGGACCACATGAGCGCTGACAACCACACACACACACACACACACACACACACACACACACACACACACACACACACACACACACACACACACACACACACACACACACTATATATATATATATATATATATATATATATATATATATATATACAAACCTGTAAAATCTTCGAACTAGCAAACGTTAGCAACGTGACAGAGTTCCGAGGGAGTGTCCGATAAGAACGAAGCTTTTGAATAGGAGTTAGTGCTTTTGTTATTGTGCGTTCGTTTTTAATGGACACTCCTCCAGAACTATGTCACGTCGCTCACGTTTCCTTGTTGAGAGATTTTACCTGCTGGTATGTCTATATGAACATGTGTGTTGCGAAAAGTATATTTCAGTTGGTAGTCAGCTTTCGTGTTGTCCCTCTTTGCCTTCCGTTTCTCTCATTGTGTACGCTATTGTTTCAGCACGGTCGTGCTTGTGCTGCGACCCCCTTACCATGCATTCAGTGTCTATATTGTAGAAAACTAAGCCGCTGAGGTAATGATAGGTACGGTCCGTTATAAGCCCTCATGTAGCAAAGCTTACTGAACGGAGGCATGAAGACTGCTCTCAACTATTGCGTTCTCCACAGGCACTCGCCGTGTGAGTGATAAGTTCCTTCCGATTTTCGTCTCGTATATTCTTGAAATGCCTATCTTTTCTCAATCTGAAATATAACGCTATCAACAGCTTGAGCAAAATATATTAGGATGTCCTTTTTTGGCCTATTTTCATGTGAGATAGCGGATATCTAGACATATAGAGCAGTGTGCCAGAGTTTTATCTGTTTTTTTTTTTCATTATGAGGCACTATTATTGCTAACACCTAGTGTTTTCACCTCCCCATATTTTCAAAGCCCGCAAAATAACGTGTGATTCTGATTTAGTATTTTTCCTGTCCTCTTTTTATGTTAGCGTTCTCGGGCGCATATTGCTACGTCTAAATCTGGCTTCTCTAAGTTGATACTCTAAACGAAAAGAATATTCAGTGAACACTCACATGTTTTTCCCAAAACTGTGATCCATATGATGGCATGAAATGGTTGCAGGGTACAGATTCTGCGAAAATAACAGATGTCTCACGAGGTAATATTCAAACATGTCTCAAGAGATGGGTACTTCAACAAAGACTTCTGTTTTACATAAATACTTTCCACAGTCGTCGTGGCAATTTGTAACACTTGAGAGCAAAGAATCGTGGCAGAATCACTAACTGTGAGCTATAGAAGTATAGACCTTTTAAAGAAAGTTTTTATGCGTTAACAAATTTCGGTGTTGACATCGCTCGCGTAGCATTTGCTATTGGTGAGGAAACAAGAGTACGCACAAATTTGTCTTTCGAATGTGCTGCAGAAGCACACGACTTGGTGCATGCAATTTTCAACATGGTGATGATATGTAGGTTTTAAATGCGCAAGGGCCATGTCTTGGCCAAAGAGCCCCATGGAAAGGATGAAACAGTGGCAATGATTTCCATTGTAACAATGACATGTGAAGTTTATCAACTAAGATGATGCTACCAGGCTGTGAAGGGCCTAAGATTGCTCGCCTTAAGGCGGGTAAAACATAATATATGAAAACCATGTGAGTGAGATGAAATAAAAAACTAAAGACTAATGGCAATACTCATAGTACAAGAATAACGAAACACTTCGGATTGACATGTTATTTAGCACATTTGCTCATCAGTGCCTTTGAACACAAGAGCCGTGAGGCAGGGTGCTGTCTATGCGGCCATTGCAACAGCAACCTCCGTATGGAGGCCGTGCTACGGGTCACCTCTAAATATAGTGTTAAAACCATGTACTTCTTTTAAAAATAGAAACAATGATTTTTGTTTAAACAGTGCATCCCTACCGATGAACATAGAAGGGTGCAGTGGAAGCTGCTGTCAATAGGGCAGTAAAAATGTTTTTTTTTTCTGATAGCATCCAACTCGCTGCACTGGACAAGGATGTGGAGAACTGTTAGTGGTTCATTACGTTTGTCACAGCTAGGTTGTTCCCCACCAGACAGAAATTATGTGTGCTGTGTGTGTGCCCTATTTGTAGCCTGGTAAGTGTTACTTGTCCGTAGCGTGATTTAGATACTTGTGGCCAATTGTCAAGTTTCTATTTGATAATATGTAGTTTATTTTCAGTCTGCCTATCCCATAGGCGCTGCCAATATGCTCTGAGCCTTTGTTTTAAGAAGTTCTTCATCTCAAGCTCAGCGACAGTCAAAGATGGGTTGGTGGCAGTGTTGTCGTGCGCGGTTACAGCTAGCTGGTCCGCGGTTACGTTTCCAACAATCTCACGCTGCCCTGGCACCCAGCACACCACAACATGCCGTTTGAGAGCGTAGATCATGCATAAAAGCGAGTAAAACGGTACAAGCACAGGATTTTTATGTTTTTTTTTTCAAAATTTTCAAAGCTGTTACAACACTCAAAGAGCCCGTGTATATAACTGTGCATTCTAGTTTAAATTCCTTGATATGTTTGGCAGCCACAGAGAGTGCATGAGCTTCTGCGGTGAAAACGCTTGTTTGTGGGTGCAGAATACCGGAAGCTGAAAAGGATGGCCCTACAGGGGCATAGGACACATCAGTGCGAGACTTGAAGGCATCTGTAAAACAATCAGGGCAAGCGAATTTGTGTTTAAGTTCCGCGAAGTATGTGTGTGTATGTGCAATCGGTGCATGCTTCGTCACTTCCACAAAGGATACATCACATTCTATTACCTGCTACTGCCACGGCGGTAGGTGTGCAGCAGGAGCCATGAGACACTGTTCGAAAAGCGGCACACCTGTTATCTTGGCTTGGCCCCTCACACGAAGTGAGTAAGGCTGCCTCATCAAGTGGTGGTTTCCAAAAAGTGCAGAATTAGACAAATCATTATTATGGAATACATAGGGTTTCTTATCGCCGTTCACTTTCAGATTATAATGAATAAAAGGCATGCCGGACCTCTGCAGGGAGAGTGACCACTCATTCAACTCAGCGTAAAAGCTCTCTACAGGGCTCGTTTGATAGGCACCTGTAAAGAGGCGGATGCCCAGATGATGTACAGGATCCAGAATCTTTATTGTGCTTGGCGAGGCTGAATGATATACTATTGCCCCATCGTCAAGACGTGAACGTACCAGGCTTTTGTAGAGATTCATGAGGCCCTTTCTGCCGCTGCCTTAGGATGTGTGGGACAGTAACTTCAGGATATTCATTGTTTTCATGCATTTATTTTAAAGGTGTTTGATGTGTGATGCGAATGTTAGTTTTGCATCCAAGATTGTACCTAGGAACTTATGTTCTGTGCTTACGGGCAGACGTTCACCTTTCATGACAATCTGAAGATACCGGTGTAAGCCTCTTTTCCGTGTCAACGGGCACATGTGTATTTTTGTGGGCTGACTTTGAAACCATCTTCATCAGCCCATTTGGACACCTTGTTTATAGCAAGCTGGTCCTGGCGCTTGAACACGTTTGAAAAGCCATATATATATCATTAACATATGTGGAGTAAATTTTCCCATGGGAATGTACTGACGGAGAGTGTTCATTTTTATAATAAAGAGCGTGCAGCTAAGTACCCCACCCTGTGGTACTCCGGTTTCCTGTACAAATATTCGGGACAAGACATCGCCAATTCGAACTCAGAATACGCGATCAGACAGGTAACATTCGATGATATTGAACATATTATCACGTATACCCATATGCGAGAAGTCTCTCAATATCCCAAACCTCCACGCCGTATCATAGGTCTTTTCCATGTCGAGGAATACAGATAGAAAAAACTGGTTATGGACAAAGGTTTCACGTATGTGTGTCTCAATTCGTTTGAGATGAACGCTGATGAATCGGCTTTCTCTAAGCCCGCTCTGGTATGGGTCTAGCAGTTTGTTTGATTCTAGGAAGTGGAGTAGATTGAAATTATTCAATTTTTCAAAAATTTTACAGATGCAACTGGTTAATGCAATAGGCCTGTAATTTGATGCAGACGAATGATCCTTGCCCTGCTTCAAAATGGGAATTATCACAGCTTCCTTCCAAGAAGAGAGGATCACACCAGAAAACCAGACAAGATTGTAAAGGGAAAGGAGAGTTTTTTGTGTTTCGGAGGTTAGTTGCTTCAGCATCTCATACATTATGGTGTCAGGACCTGGAAAAGATGTGTTGCAACAGTTAAGCGCTCTTTGCAATTCTGCTAAGCAGAATGGCTCATTATAAGCCTCGAATTTTCAGATTTCCTTTCTAGGTTTTGTTGTTCCAACTGTGCTTTGTATTTTTGGAATGCATCATAGTAGTGTGAGGAGCTCTATATAGTTTCAAATTGTGCACCAAGAAAATTGGCTTGGTCCTCCAAGATTTCTCCACAGGTATTTACTAATGGAAGAGAATAAGTGTGTTGGCCTTTAATTTTCTGGACTTTGTTCCTCACTTTTCTGGCATCTGTGTACGAGTTCATGCTCGTAATGAACTTTGTCCGGCTTTCTCATCTGGCTCGTCTGCGTGTTTTTGTTGCATGCGATTTGACTTGCTCAAATTTTCCAGGTTTTCTGATGTTGAAAAATCGTGGAGCAATGCCCACGTTTTGTTCTGAATTATCCAAGCTTTCCTACAGGCATCATTCTATTATTGGACTCACCGTTTAGAACTTATTCCGCTCGTTTGAATAATGCACTTAGATGTGGCATCAACAATAAATGGTGTGAAATACGCGACAGCGTCATCTATGGTCGGAGCAGACAACTCAGTCCATGTCATGTGGATAAGTGTTTGGTACTGTTCCTAATCAGCTGAGTCAAGCTTCCACCTCGGAACCCGCGAAGATAGTTGGCCTTTGTTTGGCACGCTTAGGACGATCGGGAAGTGGTCACTCCCATAAGTATTTTTAAGAACATTCCATTTAAAATCGGCTAAAAGTGATGGTGATGGAACGCTAAGATCTATCGAGGATTATGAATTGTTTGCAAGGCTAAAATACATAGGCTCCTTTGTATTAAAGAGATATAACCAAGACGAATAAATAAGCTGTTCAATGAGACGTCCTCGAACGTCACAGCGAGAATCACCCCGCAGCCCATTGTGTGTGTTAAAGTTACCAAAAACCAAAAAGGGTTCTGGGAGTTAATCTATTAGTGATTCCAAGTCACGCCTCTAAAGCTGATGGTGAGGTGGTATATACAGAGAGCATAAGGTGATGAGTTCGTAAAAAAAGTACAGCTCGAATGGCCACCGCCTCAAGGGCTGTCCGGAGCTTCATCTGCTGGCATGCCACACTTTTAATTGCTATAAAGGCTACTCCGCTGGATGATACGGCAGCATCTTCACGATCCTTCCGGAAAGTAATGTATTGGCGGATAAAGTTTCTGTATTTAGGTGTTAGGTACGTTCGTTGCACACACAGCACTTTTGGGTTGAATTTACTGAGAAGTTCTCGAGCATCATCTAGATTTTTGAGTAGCCCTCTAATATTCGACTGAATGATTTTACCCATTATGAATAAGAAAAATTGCTGTGCGTAGACAAGATTTAGATTGGTTCATTTTACAGGGCCTTTGTGAGGCCTTGTAATTGGTGTTGGGTCTTTTTTTTTTGAAACAGTCGACAAGAGGTCGCCGCTCCTTTAGCGCTACTGGCACCGTTTGGCTAGAAGTGGTGCCCTTAGCCTCCTGTGAGGCACTGGACACCCGCTCCAAAGAGCGATTTGTGTGCCACTTAAACTTCGCCTGAATCGACGAAGCCTTTGCCCCCATTGGGCAGGAGGTTGTTGGGGCCTCCTTAACCTCCTCATTTCTCTGGCTGCTGCCAGTGCTTGTAGAGGCCACCGGTGTGGACTGGTTGGCTGTGGGCGGAGCAGCGCTGGCTGCTCCCACCAGAGGGGCAGGTGGCTTTGACCTGGGCACGCTAGGCGTGGTCCAGGTAGCTGCAAAGGGCCATTGTGGGGCCGCTCCTCATTGCACCACTTCAGCGAAGGAAGTTCTTAGTGCGAAAGAAGGCGAGACTCGCTGTCGTGCTTCACGGAACGTTATATTTTCGTTAAGTTTTATGATGATAATTTCGTTTTCTCTTTTCCAGGCTGGGCAAGCTCTGGAGTATGCGGCATGGCTGACGTTGCAGTTTGCACAGTGAACCTCATCATATTCACACTCATCGGTATCATGATGAGTTATGCCGCATTTACCACAAGTAAGCTGACCTCGGCAGGTCTGAGATCCGTGTCCGAATCGCTGGCATTTAAAGCAACGTCTCGGGTTAGGAACTCATTGACGCACACGAAGTTTTACGTAGCCGGTTTCGAGTGTCTGGGGTAGAATGCTTGAATTGAAAGTAAGTATTAGGTGTTTTGTTGCAGTTTCAGTGTTGTTGCGTTTGATTTTTATGTGCGGTACATGTTTTATGCCTTTGTCCTTCCATTCGTCAAAGAGTTCCTCTTCGCTTAGTGTCATAAGGTCTTGATCGATTACTACACCCTTCACGGTGTTCAGAGTACAATATGCAGTAACTGATACAGAGGTATTGCCAAACGCTACGAGATGTGAAAGTTTGTTGTACTGTTCTTTGTTTTTTTTTTTCAAATAAAATGTCCCCACTTGCCATCTTTGCGGCCTTATAGCCGGTCCCAATGGTGTCTTTTAAGCACGTGGCCACGATAAAATGTGATATTGCTCTGGCTTTAGTAGATATTTCTTCGAAGTGAAGAACATGGTATCTTGGGAAAGCTTCAATGTTTCGTGGGAAAACCAAAGGGGATGCATCAGTGTGTACCCTTTTTAGGGCACGATCGGTTACAGGAGGGTTCTGAGGTCCCATGAAAAAATGGCTTCTTCTGCAGCAGCGCTTACCACCCACCACGGAGCCCATTAAGGGAACGTGGCAGATCATGTTAAGAAGTCAGCCTTACGCCAGCAGTACGCCATCGCCATAACCGAATATGGTTTACCCTAGGTAGGATAGCCACACAAGGTTAACCCCAGCCACCAGGAAACAATGAATCAACTAGAAAAGAGAAGAAGACAGAACCGATTTAGAGCGAAAAAAGACGAAGATGTAAGAAGAGACCGACAGGAAAAGGCGACTGCCGATTTCTCTTAGCAGGGTCAGCCCAGGGGTGCCGCCTACGTGAAGCCGTGGACAAAGGGGTGTGTTGCCTCTGCCGGGGGAGGAGGGGGTGTTAAAGGTCCAATCACTCGGCGTCGGCTCAACCCCCAGGATCCCCTTTTCCTCAGACATGGCAAAGCCACGCATGGCTAGGCGTGGGAGGAAGTCGACCCCCCCCCCCCCCCTCCTTGTTAGCTCTGGTCCGTGATGACGCTACGCACCAAATGCCTGCTCTCGCAGACGCCACTGTGGGGTGCCATTTTCAAAAATAAATGGCTTGTCGATCGTGGGCTTGTCCAAAATCGCAGGCTGTCTGTATTATGGCAATCTGATATACGCACTAGGTCACTTGTTATTTGATATTGTAACATTTTATTGACGCAATTCACAGTTGCATTTCGTTATTAGACGTCTGACTACCATCGTTGCTTCCGCCGACTGAAGTGTTGTGCCTTCAAGCACGTCTTTGAAGGGCGCATTATCGGCATGATGAAGGAAAAAGTTAGTATGGAGCACTGCTCAATGAAAGAAACAATGAGAGAAAAAAGAAAGAAAGAAAGAAAGAAAGAAAGGAAGAAGAGGTAGAAGTAAAGCGAGAAAAAGAATAAAAAGAAAGAAAAAAGAGAATAAAGAAAGATAGAAAGAGCAAAAAAGAGAGAAAGAAAAAAGAAATTAAAAAATAAAGATCGAATTAACAAATGAAACAAACAAAAATATGGGACTTTTCACCTACCACCGGTTTTTCAACAGGGAGATGAACTCAGCTTTTTTTTTTCAATGCCGTTCTTAGTGTGAAAGAAAAGCATCATCGCTTGAAGTTGTGCAAGTGCTTTTACACATCATGCAAAACATCAACAAATATAAGTAGTAGAGCTCACGAATCACCTATTTTCACCAGTGTTTTGGGTGAGGATACACAGAACACCACGTAAACAGAAACTTCAATGAAGTAGTGCACGAAAATTTATTATGCACACTGTAAACTGCTTTTCAGCATTATTCTAACATTGCAGGAAGAGTTGTTAGACTTTGCCTGACCAGCTAGTGAATTTACTAGCCACTGAGAGTACTAATGTCGCGTCAGTGTTTTTGCGAAATTGTTGGTTGTCTAGCAAAACTATGCAAACTCGACAAGAGATTTAAATTCCCAATCTCAAGCTTTTTGACGTCAGCTGGGTCTCACTGCCTGCCCGGCTTGTTTACGAATACCGTTCACTGTAGTCATCGCAGTGCGCTGTCCGAAATGCTTCACATTGAGAAAAAAAAGAACATTGCGGAACGAGAGATCAGACATGTGGCTTGATATGGTGTTTGAAATTACCTACGTGCATTCTTTAACATAGTTGACTAATCTCCCACATGCTCAACGTCAGTTGGCAGCTGGGAGTTTAACGGTAGTAATGAATCGTATAAACGGTGTCCCTGCATCGAGGAAAGAGTTCAATGTAACTGATCCCTAGATTCTTTTTATTTAAAAAGACCAAGCGCGCATTTTGCTCAAGTTCACAGGTAACCTGAGCTTTTCAGCAGTTGAAAGTCAAATACAAGATGAAAGCAATTGAAAACTTTAATAAAAGTAACTATATCTCATAAAATAGTATTTGTTGATCTATCTTTAGATGGCGTGACTATTCACAATTGTACAAAGGTTGAAATCAATTAGTAAAATATAGCTACAGAAAGTGTATATAACTTACCAACAGAATATTGATACGACTGCGCAACCATGCTCGTAATAAAATATACTTAATGAGAAGTTCAGATTGTACCAATATCGCATTGATTCCATTACGTGACAGCATCAAATGTTCGAATATCAACATAATAGCTTAAATAAAGCATGTGTCGTATCCATTATCACTTGCAGTAAAAAAATTATGACGGCTTTTAATGAACTTTCACCATCTCGCGCGAAAAAAAGCTTTTTTTTTTCACTCACAACATCCGCTTCAGTTCTCTAACGCAGCCATAAGGGGCCGTACAATGATTTGCTGAATAATTTTCAAAAACTTTATTCAAAGAGCTGATTACCTTATGAATAGACTGCCACAAAAGTTTTCATCTTCCTTCAAGTGGCAGTAGAGTTCCGCGGATTTCTTGAATGATTCAAGAGCTTTTTCCCTGCGGCGGCTGCATTTCCGATGGAGGCGGAAATGTTGTAGGCCCGTGTGCTCAGATTTGGGTGCACGTTAAAGAACCCCAGGTGGTCGAAATTTCTGGAGCCCTCCACTACAGCGTCTCTCATAATCATATGATGGTTTCGGGACGTTAAACCCCACATTTTAATCAATCAAGAGCTTTCTCTCTGCTTTCGTATGAGTGAGTGCACCGGGGAGGATGTCATTCCGCCCCTGCTACCGCACTCACTTGCCGCAGTTTGTGATAACCTGTGGTGGCCGCGGTAAGTATGCAGTTGACAAAGCTGAAATAAGCTAAGTTCTGTGGACATTTTGTTGATGCGCGGTCACATGGATTTACTACATCACATTACTAGAAAAGAGGGAACTATTTTTCGCCGACTTTGAGAACTAATTGTGCATTAAAGGCACTGAGCTCTGCTATTATGTTTGGCTAGCATCTTCTTGGGAGCCTCGGCTACCGATCGGCAGCGTACTGCTCACCATGGTAAAAAATTGTTGCAGGGCTCTTTTTAACATCTATACATGAAACGATACATTACAAATAGAAACATACATGTTTTAAAGAATGCATAAAAGAGTTATAACCCATTTCTTGGACTCCGCTGATTGTGTACTGATGCTCCACTAGACATGTGCATATAACGGATCACTTATACCAATGAATCGAATTCTGCTGAATTACAAAGCTCCTGAAATTGGGCACAACAGGAAGAATTTTCGTATCTTATAGGACATTTTATCCTATTCTCACCAGCTCAAAAAGGTGTTGTGTGAACGCTGAAGAGCTAGGACTCAGAAAAGTACACGTTTACTTCTGCGAGAACAGCCACCGCACCTACCAACACGGCAACATCCACCACCTATTTAGAGGACCACTCACACTGATTGCTAACACAGCCTACTGACCGCAGGAAGCCTCTATGTCTTTTTGTGACTCACCTACGCATTAGACATCACCATGCTCACCTCTTTGAGCTAGGAGTTGTCCGCCATGCTCCACCTCTATTCGTCGTCATCTTCGGGGTCGGTGATTGACACTAACGCGACCCGGAAACCTGTGAATTTCACTCGTCAAACCGGCTGCCAGAAAAAAGTTCTGCCAAGCTCGGCCGTTAGCAACTCAATCAGCCGGTCGTGCAAGCACTCTGCCCAGCTGGGCCAGCCACGGCAAAGAACACCCACGCCGAGCCCGCAGCTGCAAGATGTGTCACACCGTACCGAACAACACCACATGTGAATGACTGGCGCCAGTTAGGAAGGACACTACTGCCGCTCTCGCGGATGAACTTACCGATCACTATCTTATGAAAGAGGTCCGGCTCATACGAAACTTGTTGACGCACTGAATCGGCCAAGTGCCAGGGCTTTGTCTATATCACTGGAGAAACTTTTTTTGTTGTTGGCACGCCACAAGCTAACGCAGCCCATGTTCTGCTACAAATGATCGTGGAGCTGTAAGAATTAAAAAAAAACATATAAGCCGCTAAAGTTTTGCTGTATTCATTCACATAACACACACCCCCGGAAAGATCTAAAGAAATTTACCTCCATGCCGCGGTGGCTGCATTTTCGATGGAGGTAAAATTGCTTGAGGCCTCTGTGCTAAGATTTAGGTGCACGCTAAATAACTCCAGGTGGTCGAAATTTCCAGAGTTCTCCGCTTCGGCGTCTCTCATAATCACATGGGTGTTTTAGGGCGTTAAGCACTAACAATTATTATTTTTGTTGTCTGTGTCTGCTTTCTCTTTCGCAGGCAGTAGTGCATTCACACTGTTTTGAATGCGAAGCATTTCTTGGCGAAAATCAGCGACTTTGAACGTATCTATCTATCTATCTATCTATCTATCTATCTATCTATCTATCTATCTATCTATCTATCTATCTATCTATCTATCTATCTATCTATCTATCTATCATCTATCTATCTATCTATCTATCTATCATGGCTTTCTATCTATCTATCTATCTATCTATCTATCTATCTATCTATCTATCTATCTATCTATCTATCTATCTATCTATCTATCTATCTATCTATCTATCTATCTAGCCACCTACGACTTTTAGCTCTCCTGGCCGTTTTAATAATAGTATTGATACAAACTTCGTATGGCGTAGCATGATTGTATTCAGAACGAATTTGACTAGCCATAACATGAAAATCATCACAAGTGTGTCATTGATGTCATGATTTACATTTCATGGTCCTACAGCTCTTGCGGTGGTTTGTTGCAAAACTAATGTTTGTTGCAAACATGGCTTGTTGCAAAACTAGTGTGGTATGCCATGATTGCATGGCGCACACAAGTGACAGACCCTAACATAAAAATCATGACATGCATGTCAAGTAACAACATGACTACGTGCCACGCTCAGGATGCGCTCACGGCCGTTTCGATAGCGTGACATATACCAAATTTTGTATTACAGTACGTGCATGCATTAAGAAGGCATGTGACTGGTGCAAAATTGACAACCATGAGATGCGTGTCATGTAACAACATGACTACATGCCATGCTCATGATGCGCCGGCGGTCGTTTCGCTGGCTTCACTTATACCAAATTCAGTATTACGAGACGTGAATGAATGATGAAGGTATAATAGTGGTGCAAACATGATAAACATGAGATTTGTGTGATGTAAAAACATGACTACATGATCCGCTTATCATGCGCTCGCGGCCGTTTCGCGAGCTTCACTTGTACCAATATAGGTATTACACGATACAAATGAAGAACATAGGTAAATGACACATCCAAATATGATAATCACGACATGCTTGTCATGTGACAACATTGCTACCTAACACACTGATGATGCGCTCGCGGCCGTTTCGCTTGCTTCACATGTGCCAAATTTGGTATTACGTGACGCCAATCAATGACGAAGGTATGTGACTGGTGCGAACATGACGATCATGAGATGCGTGTCATGTGAGAACAATGTACATGCCGTAGTCAAGGCGTAAATACATTTCGACGTGACGCGGTACCCGTGCTCGCCTGCGTTCTTTCCGTCGCGTCACGCCGGCGTTGCCACGCAAGGCGCCGGTCCTGCCATATACTGGCAGGCGTGCACCGCGCTGCGTTTCTTTTACGCATGCGCGTTTCAGCGCGTCCGGCTTCCCACCGTCACGATAAGAGGGAGTCGCAGTGTGACCTGGGTAACGCATCAGCGCGAAATGCAGGATGTCGTTTTTCGCACCGGTGGCCTCTGGGTCGACATACGGTGCTTGCGCCTGGCGTCTTGCTGACGTATCTGCGCTGTGCCCAGCGTGCACGCGAGTCAACGCTACATTGCACTATATTGGGCCCTTCATGACGCGCTCGTGGGCGTTCGGCTAGCTCCAAATATACTAAATTTTGCGTTACGTCACGTCATTGAATACCGAAATATATGACGGGTACAAACATAATTCTGACACGCCTTTTATGTGAGAACATGACAACAAACCACGCTCGTAACCTCCTCGCGGCCGTTTGGCTAGCTTCTCATAAACTAAATTTGGTACCACGTGACGTGAATAGATGACGAGGGTAAACGACACATCAAAACATGATATTCATGACACGGAAGTCATGTATGCCATCATTCACCTCTACCTGGTAACGTTGTGCTGATTTTTAAGTGACATAGCAATATTTCTCATTCGTGCTTCGCTTATAATGGATTCCCACTGTGCGTGGGATCTCCAATTTTTTTCATTCATGACAGAAAGACATTGCTGGGTCTGGAACGCACTTGATCTTCATTGTCATCAGCCACAGGACAAACAAGTATCATAGATATGTGTACATTGTACCTCGCCTTTATATAAGCAGAATGATGAGTGGCATAATGACATAATGGATGTTTCCCTACCCAATGAAAGCTATGGCAAATGCATAGTGGATACCTTATATCTACATTGCCATACACTAGACAATGAGCAAGTAAATGGACCCTAAATTGCGTGTTTCGCCCCTAAACACTCTGTAGCCGCAGACCATGTTCCGAGCACCCTTGCAACACTTGCACTATTGCATTGCACTTGTTTCGTAACGCCATGGTGTTATGAAAGAAGTGCAATGCAATAGTGCTTTGTATTTGCAAATACAAAACGTGTTAGCTTAAACGAAAGTGGTTCATCAAGAAGGCGTAAATTTTCAGCGTCCATTGTCACTAAGGGTCACAGTCCTTTTTATCTTTTTATTTAGGAGTTTTTGCTGAACAAACACAAGAAAATGGGGCGTGAAGGCAAAGGTGCCATGTTCCACTACCCAGCACCACATTGGTTCAAGTATGAAGGACACTGAAATGGCGCCGCTAAATTTACCAACAGGCAACATCTATTTGTAGAATGTTAAATGTGCAACAGTGCAGTGGATTTTAGTATTTTGTAGAGGCTAATATTTCACTGCATTCAAACTGAAATATTGGCAGCGCAATTTAATGGGATGCAAAAGAAGGTGAGCTCATATTTCTTTTTCTGGGTACTGCCAGTTTCCGTTGCCAACACTTCAGTATTAATACAGTAAAATCTAGCCTGTAGAAGGAACTTGAAATTCTGACGCAACGTTACACATCTTATCTTTACGAGCAAGCCGGCTTTACCAACTAGAGTCTAAATTGACTAGCCCGCTTCCCAACCCTTCTGCCGTTGCACTTCAGGCCCTCTGAGCTTACAGTCATTTACTAAACACTTTCGTTAGGCCAAAGCTTTACGTGTGTTAGAAAATGTGACAATATTGGGTGGCATTGTTTGCGTTCCACATCGGTGGCGTAACGCAAGGAATCATCATCCGATGATGTTACCATATTACGTATCATATCATTCTAGTGGTATCGCTATAGCGGCATGATGCTGCAAGATATCCATGACGGCGCCTTTCCAAGACGTTTTCGCTTAGTCAACGGTGATCTGATCATGAGGCAAGTACCAAACCAGCTGACCTGCCGAACGCCTTTGATGCCCCGAATTATTGAGGTAGTTCGAAATCATGTTTGGGGCAGTAACTATTGAGAGGGGACTGGACGAAGATCAGTGCAACCACCTAGGAGAAATGGGAGGGGCCTTCGCCGTTATGTCAACTTTGGTGAATGTATTTGATGCTATGTAACTTTTTCTCGACAATCGTTTTTTAGACAATGCTACAACTTATCAGCACAATCAACAATTTCGTAGAGTAATGTCCACGTTGTTCAATATAATAAGTGTTTCATCGCAGCCACACGTTATACAGCGGCCTTTTGTTCAGCTTTTATTGAGAAACCAGAACAGGTATCTCGTAACCTGTTGCACCAAGCTCTTTGTTGTAAAGAGCATGAGCAACATCGGCCAGGAAATTCTACACCTTCTTTCAGTTCTTCAGCTTCTTTCCGAGACCATGCGTTCTCGAGCCGCCGTAATTGAAACTCGTGTCGCCTTTACCGCAACTAATTTTCAGCTGTCCTTTGCTTGTCTTGTATAAATAGTTCCTCATGTACTTGCACAGAACAAGTTGGGTGAGTTTCTTGTACTTCATTAGCTCTCTCATTGTACTTCGTAACATCGTCTTCTGTAGGGCGAACAAAAACGCGGACTTGTTGTTTCATGTCCGTCACAACTGCACAGTATGCCACTAAACACTCAAACATTACCTCTTGTAAGGTCAGTGAGAAACAAAGTGAATAAATAAGTCACAAAACACTTTTTCGCGTTTATGTAATTTGAGCGTATGTAATTCCGGTGCCGCGCAGTTCCCAACTTGATTAAAAATAATCCGCGTGGTGATGGAAGTGCATTAAGAGGCCTGAGTTTCAGCCTCAGCGGTGATCACCACCGGTAACGCAATCCCTCACCAGATAAAGATTTGCAATCTTGGTGGAGTGTCTGCCCCCTACCTCCCATGTGTATACGTCAATTGACTCAAGGCCGTCAATCCGCAGCGGCTGTAAAGCAACTGACCACGGCGGCGGTCAGATCTGGAAAGCCGCAGAAGGCGCTGAGAATCTCTGGGCCCGGACAGGCTGCCATTGAGACGTGAAATTGGCAACGTTTAACTGTAAAAGCTTATCAAGTAAGGCAAGTCTAGCTGTACTATTCGAGACGCTAGAGAGTGTAAATGGAATGTATTAGTGCTCAGTGAGGTAACAAGGACAAATGGGGTCTGTACAGTGCTACAGGATTGGCACATGCTTTGGTATCGTGGGCTGGCTGATAGAAAAGAACTAGGCGTGGGGTTCCTTATCAACAGAAATATAGCTAGCAACATAGACGAATACTATAGCATTAATGAAAGAGTGGTAGGTATCGTAATTAACCTAATAAGATATACAAGATGAATGTGGCACGGGCTTACACGCCTACATTCAGCCATGGTGAGGCGTCAGTGGAAAACTTCCGTGAAGACGTGCAATTGGCAATGAATTAGGTAAAAACACAGTAAACAATACTGATGGGAGAATTCAGTTCCAAAGTAGAGAAGCAGGCTGGAGACCAGGAAGTAGGAGTATAAGACATCGGTGCTAGAAATGCCAGAGGACAGCAATTAGCAGAATTTACAGAACGCAATAATTTACGTATCTTGCACACCTTTTACCAAAAACGCATATATTACACAAAAACACGAATACACATATATCAGGTTCGCGAAATTTTCTGTAGCATCGTACTTAAAAGCTATCGTGTGACTTTTGCAGTTCAAACTAAGTTCTTTTACTTGCGTATAGCAGTAGCTAGTGCTTTTGCAGTGTATGAGTAGCATACTTTTAATTGCACACTCTTAAAAAAAAGGTTGTAATTCTTACTAGGTTCGGTTTACTAACTGCTTGTCACATATGTTACTAACTGGTTGATAATTGAGGTAAATAACAGAGAGGTTAGTAACCGTTACTACATACTAATACTAACGCAGTTACTAAAGGTACCAACGTGGGTAGTAACAGTTGCTTAAAACAATGTACCATACCCAATTATTTTGCCTCATAAAAAACCCGTTCTATAACGGTCCTACTTGCGAGCATTAAAATTTGGATTTATCACTCAGTAATTACGCACATAGTATCATAAAGGAGAACAGCTTAAATACACAATTCTATCAAAAAATAAAGTTCTAAAGCTGTTGCAGGAGTATTTAGAACCCTAACTTTGGAAAATTTGGCTGGTGCCGGTGGGTGGCTATGCTGTAGGATTTATATTATAAGTTAGGTGCCTTTATTTGTACAGCATACAGTTTTTTAGGTGAGCGCGCTAACGTAGTGTAGGACTTTTAATTAAGCATATTAAAAATGTCCATTTTGCATGATACCGCCTCAACACGTGGTATAATGTACAAGACATGAGACTGAGTAGTCAGCTTGGATGTATTGCCTCAATGAACTTCAATGCATCTCCATGCTACTGATTAGGTTGTTAGACGCTCATAGTAAAAAAAGCTCTAAAGGTTGTTTAACAAGCTCACTACATACGTGCATCACAAAACGTTACGAAAAGTGCGCAAAAAATAGTAACCGTTGCAAAAGTGGGTAGTAAAAAGATCGTAAAAGGTTAGTAATAGCCAAAGTAGATCAGTAACAGCTGCTGTTATTAACGTTTTGCTCGTGGTTACTAGCTTTTTTCAAATTTCTTTTGTCTATACGACGAAAATCGCGGGGGCTCGCGATTTGCGCTCGAAAGAATGGGCAACGCGGTGCGCCTTATTTTTGTGCATTTATTGATACATGGCAGCACACTGCAAGCAGTTCGCTTGTGAACGGGTCTCGGAGTGAAATGTTTTCCGCGCCCAGATAAACGTGCTGAGTGACGTGGTGTTGGCGTTGTCGAAGTCTTTTGGTGGATAGAACTCCTCATATTGCTTTCAGAAATGATGCTTAAAAAACCCATCTTTACGACGAAGACTTCTTACTGGGCGTAGAAGGATTCGAACGCACTGAGCATGACAGCTACGATGAACGATAAATTGCTAACTCAGGAGGAGCAAGTTGCACTTCACGTCCTCTCGGGTGTTGTGTTTTCACGCTTATAAGTCAGTTTATATGTATTCAGTACATAATAATCTTCAGCGAGGTGTAAATAGAAGCATAGTTTTTCTTGTGCATTGCATGCGTTTCAGAGCGTCCGGCGTCCCTTCGTCACGAAAAGAGGGAGACGTAGTGTTGTCTAGGTAACGCATGGGCATGAAAAGCAGCATGTCGCATTTTGCGCTGGTTGCCGTCGGGCCGCGCCAACGGACGCTGGTCGTGCCTGGTGTCAGACTATAGAGTGCTCGCGTTTTGCTAACTTAGCGTCACTGTGCCCAGCGTGTGCGCGTCAACGCTGCTACATTGGAGTATATTGGGCCCTTCATGATGCGTTCGTGGTTGTTTTGTTAGCTCCAGATATAGCAAATTCGATGTTACATAAAGTCAACGGATGACGAATCAAATGAGTGGTGCAAACATGATAATCCTGACACACGTGTCACATAAAGAAAACAAAGGTGGGTGAACGTTCTGGCTGTCCCAAGCTAGAGCAAGAGAAAAAAACGATGATGCTGCGATCATCAATCTGCTGGCAACTCTGGCGCTTCTCTTCGCGACCAAAATAAACGGCCCCGTCAGCCGTATACGTCCTGGTCTTCTTTGTGCGTAACAGATTGGTGGAGGAGCCTGATGAGACAAACCTAACGACGGGAGCTTCAGTATACCAGGACTTCGCCGTAGCCGCCGTCTTACCGGACTCCCACCTGCAGCGATTGTAATGACCTAAGATCAGCCATTTAACGCTTCAAGGGGCCACTCCAATGGGTTCCGTGCCAGCATACCGAGCCCCACCAACCTCCGAAGGAAAATCGGGAGGAGATGTCGACGCGTGGTTCGTCCAGTACAAGCAAGTCAGCAAGTCCAGCGGCTGGGATGCCGCCGCTCAGCTCAGCAATGCGGTCTTTTGCCTTAAGAATACTGCGATCGCGCGGTACGGAAACTACGAGGACACACTGACAGCGTGGGATGTTTTGGTTGCGGAGCTGAAAGCGTGTTTCGGGGACTCGAGCGCGAAAAGGAAGCTGGCTGACCAGACATTGTCTCAACGCTCGCACGCAGCTTCCAGGTGAGACATGCACCACGTATTTAGAGGTTGTGCTAAAGCTCTGCAGGGTGGTCAATGTTCAGATGTAAGAAGAAGACAAAGTAGGACATTTGCTGAAAGGCATAGCTGAAGATGTCTATAATTTTCTCATCGGAAAACAGAACCTGAGCTCGGTGTCCGACGTCAATCTGCATAGCCAAACTTTCAAACAGCTAGAAATGAGCAGAATTGCTTCGAAATTCGGCCAGCTCACGAGTGTTACAACGATTGCCAGCATCGACACGAGCTACTGCCCAAACCTGTCCTCGATGATTCGACAGATTGTTCGTGAAGAACTTTTTTGCCATGGAGAACAGACACACTAAGCTGTCGATCACCATTCTGTATACAACCAACATTCGGTATATGCACCACGTGAGGCTGTGACTGCGCCGCCGTCTTCTACAACCCTTTGGCAATCGATGGTTAGTGCAGCAGCTGTTGAGTACAGCGCACCCCCACTGACAAAAAGAACAAAACGCTTGCCAGCTCTTCGCCATGACCGGCGCCCTTAGCATCCGCCTTCTTCGCGACGCCCGCTCTGTCCCTATGGTATACGTGACGAACCAAGCCACAACGCCAGGGAAGACGATCTTCAATTTATTGGTGAACAAAAAATACATCGACTTCTCACAGTTTGCTACTAATGTGGTCTCCCAGGACATATTTCATGATTTTGCAACCCTCGACGTGTAGCCCCATAGTATGGCCACTCACCACAGTGTGCACTGCCTTCTGAACGACTTCGCGACGACCCGCGAGCAACGTAATATGGCCCACCAGAACACTCTACACGATCGTCTGATCGACCGCACAACGACTCGAGGACAACTCGCCTACTTCCTCGCGACAACTACTGGACACGCAACCTCCCGAATCACTCCCCTACATCTGACAGGAGGTTGACGCCTATACCGCCTCGTGTTCCCCGTTCTCCTTCACCGCGGCGTCGCAACACGTATCCTTTTCACAGAAAAACTAGCAAGCCTGGTTGATGGAGGTGAATTCGTCGGAGATGTCCTAATAACAGAAATACCTCATGTGTTGATGCTCAAGAACAAAGTACGTGTTTTTGTTGACGATGTGCCTGTGATGGGTTTGGTGGACACGGGGGCAAAAATTTGTCATGAGTGCGTGTTTCAAAGATACCTTGGAACGGAAGGTTTTATTTAGGTGCCGCACAGGAACGATATTCTTGAGTGATCACGTTCCGCCAGCACTCTTGGAAACATCGTGAACTTTCTTAACGCGCAACACCAGAGAAAATACAGGACAGGGAAGAAGTAGAACAGAAAGAAAAGACGGCGCTGACTCACAACTGTTGTTTATTGGAAAAAATGGGGTGAAAAATATATATAGGTCCCGGCAGCCTACACCACAACATAAGCAGAATACGAGGTGCACCGAGGTAGCGTTATCACACTCATGGCAATAAACAAGCTTGGCCTAAATAACTTAATTCTTTTTCATGCAGTGTGACGGATGGTTCACTAACGCACTTGCTACCCCTAATCTTCATATGATATGCCTCAGCGATTTCTCTAGTTAGCTGGTTAGGATGCTTGAAGATGATCGTGGTTCTCTCAAAAATGGGACGACAACCGCATGACCTGCAATGTTCCGGCAGATGAAGTCGCGCGATCCCTTGAAGAGGTAAAGGGTAGCAAGTGCGTTAGTGAACCATCCGTCACACTGCATGAAAAAGAATTAAGTTTGTTAGGCCAAGCTTGTTCATTGCCATGAGTGTGATAACGCTACCTCGGTGCACCTCGTATTCTGCGCATGTTGTGGTGTAGGCTGCCGGGACCTGTATATACTTTTCACCCCGTTTTAGATGCGGAGCATCTTATACTCGCGCCTTGTAGTGCGCCGTCCGCGCCGTCCGCGCCGTCCACACCGCTTCTCGAACATTCGACAGCTGACGCGCGCGCATGCGCCGTCGCGCCGTCGCCCACTCTTCCACCATCTGTGCATCCCTTCCTCCTCTACACACCGCGCGCGCTTCACTCCTCCACCATCTGTGCACCCTTCCTCCTCTACACACCGCGTTCGACATCTACAATTCTCCTGATTCTCCAGTGGACGCGCATGTGGCGTCGCGCTTCGAGAACATTCAACAGCTGACAGCGCATGCGCCGTCGCGCTGTATATATACTCAAGGTCGGCGCTCGCTCGCTCAGTTGCCGCTCGTCGGTTGGTTTGTACGGCGCGTCGACGTCCAAGGTCGCGGTGAAATGAATTCCAACGAATCCACAAACACAATGATCGACGTCCCTTCGACCAGCGCCGCCCTTTCGCATACGTGTGTACGTGTTCACTCATTTAACACCCCCTCCTACAACCACGTTAACCAATTTAGCCATCGACCCAAGTTAGTCGCAATTTAACACCCCATTTCACAACCACGTTAACCAATTTAGCCATCGACCCAAGTAAGTCGCACTTTAACACCCCGTTAACCAATTATATGCTCCGCATCCTCCTCAGTGTTCCCCTGAGGGAAGCTGCGGGCAATTTTTTTCCAATAAACAACAGTTGTGAGTCAGCGCCGTCTTTTCTTTCTGTTCTACTCCTTCCCTGTCCTGTATTTTTTTGGTGTTGCGCTGTAAGAAAGTTGACGATGGATCCTAACCAACTGGCCCGACTTGCCGTCTTACTCTTGGCAACCCCTGTGGATGGTGAGACGGCATTGTGTGTCTGTGGCGACAGTATCATACCACCATTATCCACCGTGCATGCACCTGTTAGTAGTAGTAACAGCGATTCCGCCAACTTTGATGCCAACGTAGAACCAGTGTACACCAACAGCATGAAAAAGAATGCGTTGATCCCACATTGTGTGTGGTCGATCACACGTGGACGCACTGGTTTATGAACTGTCAATTGCTCGACAGAGCTCGTGATGTTACCAAATGGCCTAAAGTTAGCCGTCATCAGTGGGCAACACGAAGCTTTATTGGTGACCGAGCTTAGAGATGCGCCGGAAGAGCATCGTAGTCACAGTTTGGAAATGGCTCTTCTGTCAATGGTAATAAGTCCTTGAGCACAAGTGAACGCCGAACATTGGTGAATGTACTTTCGAAGCGTGTCTCTGCATTCAACTTAGCGCAGTAAGACAAAGCGCCCTTAATCTCTGCTTCTCGGACATGTCACACCATCAACACGGGTTTGGCCAATCCAATTCGACAAAAGCCATACCGTGTTTTGCCATCTGAGCGGCAGATTATTAATGAGCAGGAAAACCAATTGATTCAAAATGGAGTCATTCAAAAGTCGGCGAGTCCATGGGCAGCTCTAGTGATTCTCGTTAAAAAGAAAGAGGAATCCTGGAGATTTTGCGTCCATAAGCCCCGATTGAATGCTTTAACGAAAAAAGACGTGTACCCACTTCGACGTGTTGATGATGCCATCGACTGTCTACATTCGGCCTCTTACGTTTCCTCTGTAGACCTAAGATCGGGCTACTGGCAAATGCCCATGCATCTTGAAGATAAAGAAAAGACATCATTTGTAACTCCTGATGACATTTTTGAATTGAAAGTGGTGCCATTTGGACTCTGCAACGCACCGGCTAGGTTCGAGCGATTTATGGGCACTGTACTTCGTGGCTTGAAGTGGTGAATTTGCATGCGCTATCTTGACGGCGTCGTCATCTTTGGCCGCGCCTTCAGCGAACACAATTCACGTCTGGATACTGTACTGACTTGCATAAGGAATACTGGTCTTCTTCTTAACTCAAATAAATGCCACTTCGCAGACCAACAAACCCTTGTTCTCGGACACCTAGTCAATCAGGATCGCATCCGTCCAGATCCCCAAAAAACAGGAGCCGTTGAAACGTTCAGTGGGCCGCGCTCTGTTAAGGAGCTCCGCAGTTTTCTTGGGCTTTGCTCTGATTTTCGCCGCTTTATACCTAAATTTGCCGATGTCGCGTATCCGCTGACATGTTTGCTACGGAAGAATATTCCCTTCGAGTGGACTCCGGAGTGCGACTCCTCTTTTCGTCAACTGAAGTTCCTCCTGACGTGGCGGCCTATTCTACAACACTTCAATCCATCAGCTCAAACAGAACTGCACACGGATGCTAGGGGCATAAGAATTGGTGCCGTCCTAGTTCAACGCTATGGTAACCGCGAGCACATGATCGCATACGCAAGTCGCTCATTGAGTAGGCGTGAAAAGAATTATACCGTCTTACCTATATAGACGCTCTTTTGCAGTCATCACCGACCACTACTCATTGTGTTAGCTCGTCAACCTTTGGGACCCTTGCGGCCGACTAGTGCGCTGGAAACTTCGGCTCTGAGAGTATAACTTCATATTTTCGTACAAAAGCGGTCAAGGACACGTCGACGCAGATAGCCAGTAGCGTACGCCACTGAACACTACAGAGTGTGACGCCGATGGCCTCGACCACCTCGTAGTTGCTAGGCCACCAAAGTTTCCCGACCTCAGAACTTTTAAAGACGAACAGCGAAAAGACACCAAGCTATTATCGCTCTGCACAGCTCCTACGGCATGCCATTTCTGTGTACGCAGCGGACTCCTGTATAAGAAGAACTTTTCCAGCACTGGCGCACGTTTCCTCCTGGTAGTGCCGGAAAGCCTTCGGACAGCGATTTTAAGTGCTATGCACGACGATCCTACGTCCGGACATTTAGGTTCCTCGCGGATGCTCTACCATGCTAAAAAACGCTTTTATTGGCCAGGACTGTGACAGTCATAGATGCAAGAAGTGTCAACGCTACAAACGCCCATCTACTGCTCCGGCTGGTCTTCTACAGCCCTTGCCACCTCCTAGCACGCCTTTCCAACAAGTGGGCATTGACCTCGGGGGTCCTTTTCCAAAGTCAGCTAAGGGAAATTGCTGGATAATTGTAGGCGTCGAATACCTCATGCGCTACTGCGAGACGGCGGCCATACCGACCGCAACTGCCAGTGGCGTCTTTGTGTTCCTGCTGCAGCACGCTATCCTCCGACGTGGCCCATCTCACGTGATCATCAGTGATCGTGGACGACAATTCGCGGCAGATATAGTAGAACAGTTGCTTCGATTGAGTGAGTGCCACCTTCGTCACTCGTCGCTATACCATCCGCAAACAAATGGGCTCACGGAGCGCACCAACCGCACAATTGTAAACATGATCTCTGTGTATGCGGCATCCCACCACAAGAGCTGGGATGACGTACTACCTTTTATAACGTGCGCGTTCAACACCGCTAAGCACGAGACAACAGGCTATAGCCCCTTTTTCTTGATGTACGCACGACCGCCACGGCACACACTCGACACAGTTTTGCCATTCTCGGCGCACGAGAACCTCTCAGTCGCTGAAATCATCTGCCTTGCAGAAGAGGCGCGTCGTATTGCTGGTCTACGTACTTTGGCATCACAGGAAAAATTGGAGGCACGCTACGACGTCTGCTACCGGCCTGTAACTTACCATCTAGGCGGCTTAGTGTGGCTCTGGACTCCGGCACGAAGACGCGGGTTATGCCGAAAGTTCTTGGCCACTTATGATGGACCGTTTGTTGTTCTCAACAAAATCACGGAAGTCACGTACACAATAGCTCGCCTCACGAGAAGTGGTATAAGAGCCACTAAAACTCAAGCAGCTTATGTCGTTCGACAGAAGTTGTACACACAAAGTCCAATCAATTACCTCGCCCGGCGGGTTTCGTCTGCAACGAGAGGAATGTTGCGTATGCCTTGAAAGAAAACGTAGATGAGTGAACGTGCTGGTCGCCCCAAGCTGGAGCAAGAGAAAAAGACGATGACGCTGCGATCATCAACCTATTGGCCACTCCGGCGCTTCTCATCGCGACCAAAATAAACGGCTCCTTCAGCCGTATACGTCCTGGTCCTCTTCGTGCATAAAGATATAATAATAATAATAATAATAATAATAATAATAATAATAATAATGTCTCTGATAGAATTCATCGAAGCAATGAAACCTCATACGTGACGGTCAAAGATCAAAAGGTGATTGAGCACCGATAATTCAAGATACCACATCTAAACATATTTGCACCATTGTCCATGAATCAAATGTTGACTAACTGGGTCATGAATTGCACAAATCTGACTCACTTTAACTCATATTGAGCCCTGAGTCCGAGTCTGAGTGGGTATGATGAGTAATCTTTTGGGAAGCCAGGTCTGAATCTGGCTGAGGAAAAAATTGCTACGTATACCAGTAGCATCGTAATCATCAAGACGGAGAAAAGAACGACAAAAGACCGGCACTAGGTGTTCGTAACAACAACGACGCTTGCCTAAACGTTTGTAAACACACATATACGAGTCTTCCGAATCCGCGTGTCTGCAGTAGCCTATCAGTCAGTTTTAGTTGAAATGAGTTCATTGAGGAGAATTTTGGTAAGTGGAGTCCGTGTGAGCCCAACGCGCAAAATAAGTTTCTTGAGTTAGTCTGAGTGAGCTCTACATTTTTGTTTGTCCATTGGCAGATCATTAGCATCTGGTTAGGTGCAGCTTGGTACACAATTTATCGCACACCTTTCAGAAGGAAACAAAACCATACGACTCAAACGTAACTGTTTATTGTCGAACGCATCTTTTGCTTGGAGCCATTGCTGGCAAAATAAAGCACTATCGAGCGCATCAACGCCTTGTTTTTTGGGATGTTATGATGTCTTGATATGGTTCATCCTACAGCAGCAGCCGCAGCACCGACCGCCTTCTGGATAGCGACCGCTTTTGCAGCGTCAATCAGCGCTTTCTTCGCCTTCTTCCTCCACTTCTTCAGTTTCTTGCCAAGGCCGTATTCAATTACGGAGTCATCGTCTTCTTCATCTTCATTCCCAATAGCAGCGAATGCCTTGTTTTGTTCCAACGTGTCGTCAACTAGCTTTTCAAGACGTCGCTCCAACTCTATCGGTTCGAGTGCCGCGTTATTTTCAACCCATGATTCCACAGCACGACACATCGTGGTCAGAGCATCTCGTAGAAACTCGCCTGCACAGAAAAAGTGGCACCGATTAAGCTTATGTACTTATATTGGCATGTGCCTGAAAACACAGTATTGCTGTGATGCTCATTGCTTGTGTGGTTAAGTGATTGCGTGACTAATTATTTCAGACAGCTTTACCGCCATACGACTTTCATGCAACGCGGTCTTCAGGCAAAAAAAAGTTACTGACACCTGCTTTAGAGCATATGAATAAAATACATATAGTATGACGTACCTTGTGCTGTTTCCTCGGTGCCATTACTCACTTTTCGTGACTCGCTGAAAAAAAAGCATTAAAATAATTACTACATAACGTGTTTACTCTATCAAAACCTAAATGATCAAAAATCCACCAAATAACAAAATTCATTGTATGGGTGAGAATGACGGCGCAGTACTCACTATGGGGCAGCACCTGCAAAGTGAAAAAACAAAAAGATCACTCTATTATCTGTTTCAAAATCACCAATAGTAACAGTGTCATGAGTCACTACAAAGGGTTTGCTGTTTATGAGAGTGTTTAAAAATTACAGTAAACGTCGTGATGTGTCCTATAAGATGAAAATATTCGCTGAACATCTGAGCTCGTTGGCCAGAATGTAACAGAACTCTGAGTTATTGTGGTAATTACTTAAAAAATTCTGACCTGTGCAAGTGCAACAACAAGAATACTTAAGGCACCCGAATTGCTGGTGAACTACGCTGGAGACAAATCTGAGAGGCAAATCAAAGAGCACGTGCACATAACGAGTGTCTTGCTCTTCTGTTCGAGCAACACCTAACATACATTTTGAGTAAATGCTGTATTTTGACAGACTTGAGTATTTTGTTGATCAGATATAACCGCAATAAGGTCAATCAAGTTATACGTGGAATGCTATTGTGATATTTATGGTGCAAAAAGCAGCTCTTGCGCACGCTGAAATAAATTTCATTCTTGATAAGTAAACCTCTTTCGCATTGCTTTTACGACAGAAGCGGTGAGCCATGTGCTATGAAATTTATTAATCTTGGCGCCAATGCTTTCAATCAACTAATTTTTGTCATGTGATATGGTGTTACCATGTAGCAATGTGAATTTAGAGTTGTTATTTCTGTGTCATTGGAGCAGTAGACGGAAAGGTAATATTGATTTACCCATACCAATGCCGGGGAAAATACAAAAACGAACTTCTTGCCCAAATGCAATGACTTCGATAACATCAATTTGCGTACAAGAGGAGGTGAATTTGCAGTGAGCATAAAACAGAAAGTTAAAGCATAGCCTGGAAATTTCCATGAGAATGTAGAGAATTGATCAAACTGCAAAGAATAATTGAAGCACGGTAGCTCAAAATTCGTAGCCCTGTACAAAAGGAAGCGTACTGACACTGTGTAAACTACATCTGCATCACTGTATGTTAATCGTATATGCGAAACATTTTTTGCGTAATGCAAGCACATTTGTCATCTATCTATCTATCTATCTATCTATCTATCTATCTATCTATCTGTCCGTCTGTCCGCCCGCTTACTTCTGGGTGTTCTCGTGATCACCCCCTCCACTTGCCGTGAGCCAAAATTAGTATGTGTGTGTGATGGCTGGACAAATATCAGTGGCAGGTCATGACATGAGTACTCTCACAATCACATCACGTACATTGTCAACCACTTTTCGCCAGAGAGTGCCATATACCCGTGTGCGGGTTTGTGCTGCTAGTATGCGGTGCCACAGGTTATTGACACTTAGTATCTACCGAGGAACGGCGAGAACACACGTCGTTACTAATAACGCATGAGCGTTACTAAAAAGCAAATATTGGCAGCGTTGACCCGACGATTGTAAATAACAATTGTCAGAATCCCAGCAGAAAACGAACGCCAGCATCATGCGTAAAAATGAAGTATTCTACCATAGAACTACGCCAAATCTTGGAACCTCTCAAATACGCCCCGATATTTGGAAGCAACAATTGTTGTTGCAGTGCATGCTATCCAGCTTTGGAAGCATTACAAATGTACTCCTATGATACAGCTTGCCCCGCCGCAGTGGCCTAGTAGCTAAGGTACTCGACTGCTGACCCGCAGGTCGCAGGTTCGTATCCCGGCTGTGGCGGCTGCATTTCCGATAGAGATGGAAAGGTTGTAGGCCCGCGTGGTGAGATTTGGGTGCACGTTAAAGAACCCCAGGTGGATGAAATTTCCGGAGCCCTCCACTATGGCGTCTCTCATAATCATATGGTGGTTTTGGCACGTTCAACCCCACATATCAAATTGATCCTATTATACAGCCATTCCGTCTTGTTAACCTAGTTTGTAGCTAAGTGCCGTTCGGTGAAGTGGATTTATGTAGCAGTGTCCAGGGCTGTTATGCACGCAAGCACCAGCGCTTTTGGTGTAACCTGTTAGCATCGTCGCGCAAGTTCAAAGAACTGGTTGTATAAAGATTTGCAACTGTTCAAAGGACGCCGGCGCGTGCAATATTTGTACGTATTTTTTGGCATTTCATAACGTGTACGTCGCTCAATACGAAAATTCCAACACGGTCACTTTCCCTCCGCATGCTTCGCATAACATTTATAACCAAGTTACGCGGTATCTGCCAATCGTTATGGTACAAAAGGTAATGTTTAACTGTTCAACTCTTTCATTGTGGTTTTGCGAAAATTTCAGACAATATATTACACTTACGCAGGAGACTGTAGTACGTGTTTGTGGACTTATAAAGAATTCTACATATCGCACTCGTTTCACTCATCAGTACTAGTTCATGGACTTGCTGGTTACGTTTTATGAACTATTCAGATATCCAAGAGCATCTTTATGTTGTAGGCAAGACCACAATTAACGCCGATGCTCACCTACGGGAAAATGTTTACAAGTATTTAACACAGTCAACTTTATTGCAGTCACTGTCATCAAAAAGTGCATTGTTTGGTTATCATCAAATTAGAAAAAAATCCAGGCTAAAAACTTGTTTGATGTTCTTCGAGAACCTTATTGTTCTTCTCCGAGGCAATCACAATCACTTGAAGTACTAATGAGAAGTCTCCGCGTTCAATGCACGTTGAAGCATTCTCATGAAGGTAGTGGTAAAGAAAGGTACAATAATTATCATAAATAAGGTAATGCAATACTTCCTGGAGTCTATATCGGAGAATATTCTGGAACATGATGAACGCTAAAACGAAAGCCACCTTTCGGCAAAAACACGCCAGAAAAAATTTTTATATAACAACAAATCAATGTGTCAATCATGTTTGCTAAGATATACTACACGGCGTTGCGTCATAAGAAACTATAGTTTCTTTAAAAAGAGTAGTATTTGTTCTCTGGATACTAATTCTGGTAGCAGTTCACTTATTGTTCAAATAATATTTCCTTGCCTAACTATCATTCTGAAGCGCTGGGTTCGATTTAGACTGCTCTTGATTGTCGCAGCAACGCAGTCAAGGGCAAGAATCAGGATGTAACGGACAGGTTTCTCAGAAAACGAGAAACACATAAACGAAACCAGAGTCTTCAATGAACGGTAATAAAGGACTCTGACAAAACGTAGGGCTACATCTTAAACGCAATAACCTAGTGAGGGAATTCGCCACAAGAAGTTCTGGAGGAATATTATACTTGAAAACTACATTTTTTGTGGCAGGTCATCTTTCTTTGCATGCACAATGAGAAAATGTTCTGTTGATGTTCGATTGCAGTAAAATATTTCATAATGATCGATTAAAACGCGGATTGCGTCACTACATATATATATTATATATATTGACACACGAAACATTTAAAGTTCACACGACAGTCGTTTGTTATGCCCTCAATGTTGCGTGTGGTGTGCGTGCAAAATAGAGCAAGCGAAGCGTGTTACGAAGCTGCGACGCACACATGGTCCCGAAGGCGCCACTGCTCCGAACTCCGCCGCCAAGGTTACCGCCGTTTGGTAGCATGTGTTACTCAGCTCGCGACTGCTTTTTCGCAGAGCTGACAGACGAGCGGACGAGACGACGGTGAGTTAAGGCAAGGTTTATGTACAGCATAGAAATGGAGGCGTGCAGATTCGGCACTGGGGCCGACAGCTTAGAGACTCGAGGAGCCGAGATGTCTACTCTCGTACTCATCTGTCCGCTTCTCTCTGCCGTATAGGTCAACTGCTGGCGACACGCCGCTTAGATTTTTTCATAGGCACCGGGTGGATCTTTGCGTCACCAACGTCGAACCAGAAGCGCCGCTGGCCGTGATGTCAGAATCCCCAAATGGAGACCCGCCGCTGCATGTGGGTGCACCCAAGGACGAGAAATGTTGCCACGCATTGCGTTAGATGCGCCAGACTGGAAGGCGCCGATTGCTTCATCGGGCTCGTGGGGTGAGGGAGCTTGATGTGCGTTGCGTGACATACCGGCGCCGCCGCTTGATGACGTCGTTGACTTGATCGCGTCAGGTGGGCTCGATCGCTGGCCCTGACATAGATTGCCTTCACAGAGGCATTGACGTTCGGTGTGGACTCCCAGGCGTAACAAGCGCCAGTGGAGACTGTCAGGATCGACGCTGACGACTCAGGCATGTGCGAGCTGGGCACGGTTAGATGAAAAGGCGAGGTGCCGAGTTAAGGAGAAGCCGAGGTGCTCTTGTCATTAACAGTTTTCGCTAACTTGTTTGTTTGCAGGGCACAAGTTCGTCCATTTTAGCCATTATATTTAAGCCAACTTTTTCAGCTGTGCGTGACAAATACCAGGAAACGTCTTACCACCTTTTTTGTCCGTTGGTTTCGGAAATTTGTGTACTGCTGCAGTTGTCTCAGGGTGTGGGCGAATGTGCTCTACACTGTCATCTCCAAAAAAAAGAGTTCTTGAAAGCGCAAGGGGCATTTCTGTGGCTTTAAGGTCAGCTTCACGAAACTAAGAGCTTCAAGGACAGATAGCAGTCGTTCGACATGCTGCTCGAAGGTAGCTGAAAAAACCACAACTTTGTGATGATAAACGAGGCAACACTGCCACTTCAGTCCGGAGAGCACGCTTTTCATCGCCCGCTTAAACGTTTCGGGAGCGTAAAAAAGACCGAATAGAACTACCTTAAATTCGTATAGCCCTTCCAGTGTCACGAATGCAGTTTTATAACAATCTAATTCGTCCATTTCTATCTGCCAGTACCAGTATCTGCACTTTTAAGGCATAGGTAAGAAAAAAACTTCGCATATCATAGTCTATCAAGGGTGTCGTCAATCCTGAGAAGGGGATAAACATCTCGGTTAGTTACTGAGTTCAGCCTTTGGTATTCTATACGATAATCGTAGGGACTGGTCTTTCTTCTTTACTAGTACCCCCGGTGACGCCCATAGACTCGCCGACGTCTGAATTACATTTAGTGTGCTGGCTGATGGGTGAGACTAATTTGTCGACAATGATGTGGTATTTCGTAATGGGCGTTCGTCGGACTTTACATGACATTGAAAAGCAGGTGCCTAATTGTCTTACGAAGTTTTCTCTTTGTCTCTCCTGGCTCGGCAACAGTCATTGGTCTATCTCAATAAATTCCGGCACATAATCCGCGTCTTGGAAATCAGGTAATCTCAGAGGTGCTCAGGTTCCCAACTTGGACGAAGTCATAGATATTTGCAGTGATGATTACCTTCACAAGGTGCTGTACTTCATTCCCAAAGTTTGTCAACAAGACGATAGCACATTCATCACGAAGCTGCTGAAGGCCCCTTGCCATCTAGACTCCCTTTTCGAGTATTTACGGAGTGTTGCTGTCATCGAGCTCTTTGTGATCACTATACACATTGGTTCTCAACCTGACAGCTGCGCTGGACCTTGAAGGTACCGCCACGTCGTCGTCCGCAATACAGAAATCATTGACTTTTTCTTCGGTGTCAAACGTTGCAAGTGCGTGCTTGGTTGAAAATAAGAAGCATGATTGCGGCAAGATATACAGCACCATTAGCCTCCAGGAAGTCTGTTTCGACAATTACGGCTCTAAAGCATTCCGGCAGCACGATGAAACTGGCGACGTATGTGAAACCCCTTATTCCGACTCTTGTGGTACACGTTCCGATCGTATCGATGAGGTGTTCCCCTGCGGTGTGAACTTGAGGGCTATCTCGTGGAGTCAGTACCTTGTTGAGTGCTTTGGTGAGTTCACTACTGATTACTGAGTAATCCACGTCTCTATCTACTAGTGCATTCACTTCATAGCTGTCGACAAACACACGAAAGTCGGAAGGGATGTGATGATTACTATCGGCTCTTAGTTCGTCGCTTTCACGCAGGGTCAGCGATGGAGGTTTTGTTTCAGCACCGGAAGCGGCATTACTTCCAAGGGTCACTGGCTCTAGTTTTCCCTACCCGGGCTAGGTGTAGGACGCCTTGCAGTGGCAGAGGCTGATGATCGACGGAGGCTTGGTGACCGATATCTCAACGGTGCTGTCGAGCGAGGCCGATGTGGCTGAAGGCTATGCGGATACTGAACAGACGAGAGGTACTGCTCGCTTCCGAGAAGACGCTCCCCGTTCTGAAGCCTAGGTGCATTAATTGCGATTCGCCAAAAACCATCCTGGTGGTACTGGCACATTCGATACAGCTGGACGGCCTCTCCACAGTGGTAGCAGGAGGGTACCCTATCAGGGGTGCGCCATATATCAGTTTTCCTTTGTATCCTATCCGATGGCAACAGTGCGCTTGGTGGAGCAATGCTGTACACTAAAGTGGCTGTGATGTCCTTATGCATGGGAGGTCTTAGCAGTAGAGCACCGGCTTATGGGACTCTCTGCGATAACGATGCTGACACTTCTGGCTGGGCATGCAGATGACGTTCCCGAATATGCTGTGGATCCCGAAATGCCTGTCTAACTTCCTCACTCACGACGTCGGCCAGTGATGACAATGCTTAAACGCTGTGGTCGAGTCGGTGCCTCTAGAGCTCCTCTCGCACCAAAGACTTTACGAGATCCCGTAAAAGCTCCATGCTGTTTTCCAATGTAGTGGGTGCTGCGTGAATGGAGGCAATGCCCAGATCACAGTCGTACATCCTGGCTCATTGCTCAAGGATTATTTCTATTGTCGTCAACTCCGAGCGAAACTCCGTGACGGTGGACGGTGGATTTCTAACCAAACCGGCTAAAAGTTCCTGTCTTACACCTCGCATTAGATGGCGAAGCTTTTTGTTTTCACTCAAGTTAGGATCCGCTCGGCGTCCTCTACATACAGGATTGGTCACACTTTTATTGTTACCAGGTGGTCGAAACTTCCGGAGCCGTCCACTACGGTGTCCCTCCTAATTATAGGGTGGTTTTAGGGCGTTAAACCTGTCATATCAATCAACTTTCATTGTTCCGTTAGTTTAGTCCTTGCAGAGAGGTTTTGGCTCTCTCCTTACGATCAGTACTCAAGTAGAGGTCAAGCAGCTCCGGTCGAAAGTCATCCAAGTTCGAGATGACAGCCTCGTGGGTTTCAAACCCCATTCCTGAGGAACCCTTTAACACAAAACAAACACGTTATAGTTTCCGGGAAGCATCAAAGCCATTGCCGCTCGTGACGTGCTCAAATTGCTCGATGCAGTCCTCTGCGTCTTCGTGTGCGTTACCATGGAAAGTTTCGGGCGTCATCGGCGGATCTACCACAATTTGTGTGGGCGTGACCTTGGACATCATCTCAGTAGCATCTCCACTGAGAACTACGACTGTTCTTGCATCATCCAAAGGGGAAACGTCAGGGTCCTCACCACGAAGGTGACGGCTGCCATGCAGATGAACACAGGTCAGCTCGGCGGGTCTGAGTTTCCTTTGCTCCGAATTGCCCTCTCTAACTTCAGAAGAAGGCGGGTTTGTTCCCCGGCACTTACACCAGATTTGTCACGCACAGTTGAAGAAAGTAGACTTTATAGAATGGCTAAAATGGATGAACTTGAGCCCTACCAACAAACAAGTTCGTGAAAAATGCTAATGTCCAGAACACTTTGGTTTCTACCAAATTCGGCACCTTGCATTCTTCATTTATCCCGCGCAGCTCGCACGTGAATGAGTCTTCAGCGTCAAACCGGGCAGTCCCCACTGGCACTTTGCTTGCTCTATTTCGCACACACACCAATGTCAACATTGAAGGTGTAACAAACAACTGGCGCATGAACTCTAAATGTTTATTGCGTCATTAGGTATCCCTATATGGAACAAATAGGGATGACCGATGTTATAGTTAAAATAAAGAAGGAGAAATCAACATGGGCGGGAGACGTAGCACGTAGGCAGGATAACCGCTGCTTATTGAAAGTAACTGACTGCATTTCCAGAGGAGACAAGTGGTTGAGGGTGGGGGAAAAATAAGTTGGGGAGGCAGATGACATTAGAAACTTTGCGGGTATAAAGTGGCAGCAGCAATCACAGAATCGAGTCTACTAAAAATATATATATATATATATATATATATATATATATATATATATATATATATATATATATAAACTGAATTGCCAAAATATAGTTCGTCTGATATAGCTATATAGCTATTCAGTATACGAACATTGTATTTTTGTCGCCTAAAAATGAGCTTCTCTCTGTGTTCTATTAAAAATAAACCGTGGGGGTACTTACAGGCAGCCGCAAAAAGTGAATAGCAAAAAACGAGTGCGAATGATTTCATCGTGAGTGTCGTGTCTGTAAGGCAAGAGACAACAAATTAGTTTGCTATATATGCTTGTTTGGGTCCTCACAGGTCTTATTTTAAAACGCCTTTCGACTTCCTCGTATACTGGGCTTTTCAGTTCATGAAGAACACACATTGAATTTCAACTACGAACTCATTTTTCACTTCGTAATATTGTGATTATGAAGAGGTATGTGTAGTTGCAGCGTGTAATACATGTAACGAGCCTAGGAATAGAGACGAAAAGATAGATAATACTACTTTGAGAGTGGACGGAAAATTATTCGCGGGAACCTTTGAAAAATGAAAGTAGCATGCTAAAGTGTAAATATTTTGGATTTTGGGTCTATTTTACGGCCTATTAAATATAATATTTGATTAAACAAACCCCCATTTCTAGCTAAATGTGGTAAGAAATGCATGCCCACTACTATGAAGGATGCAGAAACGTGGTGCAATTGTGTGGCCAGGTTTATGGTGCTGGCATTTTAACCTTTGGGATATGAGTAGGAAAAACCAATTAGCCTAACACATGTCAACTTTAGCGCCTCTACATTGATAATGTGCGTCCTGTAACTGTGCTTTTTCTCGCCTCTCGTGCCGAGACGTGAGCATGCGCAGTGGGGGTGTCGACAACTCTGCCAACACCGGATTAGTGAGCAGGTGCGACTTTAAAACGCTTCTCATTTATAAATGATGCTTCAGTTACGAAAAAGACTTAAGCGTGAAAGCATACAGTCTGGTTTGAAAGAAGGGGGGCATGAAACTTCGATGCACACAGTTTAGAATGACTTTAAGTTTACTTAAATGTTCAAAAGTTGATTAAACACCTTTCTTGTAGTTTGGCTAAACTTCGTATCGTGTGCACCGATTTCATAGAAATTTCATCCTTTTAAGGCAACGACTGTCACTAAATATCACGGGTCAAATGATTACGCCTAAAATATGGCTGAAGAAATGAAGTTTAAAAGTGTAAAACTGTGTGAGAAGTATAAGCATTTACGAACGTTACATTGGACATTACGAAACATAACTTTGAGAATTGTGAAACAGTACTTACCACTCTCTGAGTGATCGGAACGTGCTGTATGGAACCGGACAGTGGCTCGATATGTCCGTACCGCGTTTATTTATTCGAATAGTTACAGACGTCACGGTTCTACGTTGCCTCGTGTCACTGGCAGAGTTCCAGGTCTTTCACACATTATTGATTCATCTGGGAAATACCAACAGGACGGGGCGTCGCTTGGCACGTTAGATAACGCTCCGGCCTCGATAAAATACTCTACGCGCGTGCCTGTCTGCGTACGCAGTGTGGCATGAAAAATACCCGTGTGTATGCTGACCTTCATCTTATCAGCGTGTGCTAATTTGTCTCGGAGCCAAAGCACTCTGTGGCGTCTGAAGAATAGTATTGGCGCCGCATTGTGCGTAAATAACATTTTGACTGTAATCTGTGTGCAAAGTTAGAAACCACAATTGGACGACCAGAAACTCACAAATAACCCGTGTGAAAGTGCGCAAATATTGAAACTTGATTCAGAAACACGTTTTTACAGTGTGAAATTCTGTCGTGAGGCCATTGCTGTTGTCTTAGGTCTAACCTGAACAAAGAATTTGTGACAGCAAAGCTTTATTTTAGCATCATTATCCGTCTTCACCAGCATATAGCGAAGTGAACATGTCAGAATTGTAAATATAATATATAACAAGTCTATCATAGTGTCTTCATTTATTACCAAAAGCACTTCATTAACAAAAGCACAGTAAAAATTCTCAAACGGCAGTCAGCACTTTTACCGAAACAGTGTCAGCAAATTAGTACTGACCAACGTGCAGCAACATTTTTTGAAAAGAGCCCTCGACACCTGTTGCTGTAATGTTAGCATCGAATCAGTGTTGAATTGAGTAGCGACACGCCTCGCTAACCTGAATATTTTCAAATTCAGTGGCACATACCCGCTTTAGAGCGGTTATGTGCCACAGGAGATGCGAGATTGGAAATGGCGTTACTTGGAGTGTTCGCTAGATGGACGCATGGACGGACAGAAAGACAGACTAGTAGATGGACGGATGGATGGATAGGCGTCCGGGCGTACGGATGGATGAGCCCACGAACAGACAGACAGACAGACAGACAGACAGACAGACAGACAGACAGACAGACAGACAGACAGACAGACAGATGAGTGGACGACCTCACGAATGGACACATGGACAGACGCATAGACGCATGGGTGGACACACGGATGGTCGCACGGACGGACGGAAGCAAGAACGAATGAACATACGGAAGCACAGATGGGCTGACGGACGCTTCGCCCTAATCATCATTCATTCCGTGGATATGCTGTGATTTTTTTTCTGATTTCGCGGGATGGGGTAGCGGACACCGGCGGCGATGGCGGTGGCGGCGGACAAAATGCAAGTGCGCGCGACCCGAGTTGTAATCTCATAACAGCTTTTGCTGTAAAACAGCAGCCACTAATCTGCGCCAACATCTTTCATGTTTAACATCGGATTCCAAGATGACGACACGGTCCATGGCTGTTCGGTCCCTCCTAAAGCCATTCACGAATTCATAAAAGCAAGCGTTGCTCTCTAAGAGCGGCTGTAGTCTTGACAATGCCATTCTTTTAGGGGCGAAAAAGGAAAGTTTATTCTACACTTAACTTGTACGTACAGAAACGAAACATCGAACACAAGTAAGACAGTGTATACATTTTACAAATGAGCCCCAAAATCTAATTTGTCTTTGGGTATTCAAATATTACAAGTCAAAGAGAAATGAAATGAATCAATTTAATTACTTTTTATGGCATAACACTTATGCATGTGTACTAGAGTGAGCGCTTAGCTAGTACAGGACAACTGGAAACTTCAGCCGTCCCTCTCTTACTTTGAAGAAACGTGTGCGCCATCGTCGAAGGAAAGCCTCTTTGCCGTGCGTTTCCAGGTGCTGATCTAAGTAATTCCACAAAATGAGCCGTATTTTCTGTAGTGCAGGATAGGCGCATCTATGCGGCTTGCGCCGTACTTCCGCTAAACAGCGTCGCCGCCAAAGTACGTACAAGGTTACTGTAAAGGCCAGTCTTGCAAACAGCCCACGCTCTGTTCCCATGCGCGCCGTGTGAAAGCCACAGAGGCATTGCACCATGGCCAGACACTCCTCGCCACCGAGCAATGAAACAGAGCATGTTGGGCCGAATCTCTTTTGCCACAGTTTCGACAGCGGTCATTTGGAACGACTCCCCAATGTGCTAACCAGTCACGCGTAGACAATGCCCTCTATCTTCTCAACCAGTCTAATTCGCGCACCTGGTTATATGCACCACCATCCAGCGGACATTCCAAGGACTAAATAAGAGGTGGCACACGCACACTTTCTTACTGATTGCGCTTCGTGTCTACTTCCCACCTTTAACCACCTCGAGTTCATTGTATATACTAGTTCACTGTATTCATGACACTGCGGCCCAACGCTCGCCAAACCTTTCTAAAATCAATGAGGTTATGCCCAGCAAGTATAACGTAGCAACCCTTTCTTGTGAGATAGTGCTTAACGCACATGCCAATGGCTGCTAAGGGGGAATGAGAGACAGGTAATTCGGCTTTTAGTTAACGCGCACGCTGCGAATTTTTGAATGTTCAACAACGCACAGAAGAAATCTCTCACCGGCACCACCTTGGAGGTCAAAATGTAAGACTGGTTACCCACTACGACTACTACTACGACTTCGAGGGACGAACGGGTGCCGCTTTAAGGAGCTTCACCGTCAGCGTTCGTGTTAAGTGTGTGAGTGCGGCTGTCACCGACGCGTGCGTCCAGTGTTTCGGCGGCATCCCTTCGGCGTCTCACCCACATTCACGTTCCCCGGGGCTTCGGCCAAGACGTCGCTGACCCCTGAGGCCCCTTGGAGAATGGCGTCGAGGCCAGTATGCACCCCGCCAAAAGAACATTGTTTCGCGTTTACCATTTGTTCCTGAAGGCGTGGTCTCCGTCGTTAAGATCATCGAGTGTCCCGAAGAGACGACCAGTAGCGAAGGGGTGTTGTTCCTGCAACACCTCGGCGCTTTGAAGTTCTTGGTAGCAACGAGGACCGCGGAACAAGCCAGCAAGCTCATGGTGAATGAAGGTTTTGTCCTTCAGAAGGAAAAAATTCAAGTGGAAGTCGTCGGCCCACCAAGTGTGTTCGTGAATGTGTACAGGTTGCCGCCGTACGTACTCAATGACGCTGTCGTCTCTACTTTGCAGCCTTTCGGCAAAGTACGTGGTATAACACATGTTACTCTGCAACGATATTTACCGGTGCACGAGTGGTGAAGATGGAAATGGCCAATCCCGTACCGAGTTTCATTTCAATCCTCGGACACCGCGTTATGTTGGAGTACCGTGGCAGGCGTCGCATCTGTGCGCGTTGCCACAACGAAGGCCACATGGCCGTGGCCTGTGCAACACCTTTTTGTCATAAGTGCAGCGCGTACGGGCACACTGTGGAAGAGTGCACTGAAGCCAGCAGAAGGTGTGGAGGTGATCACCCGACCAAAGAATGTTTTAAGCGCAGATCACACGCAGACGCAGCTCCGAGGACACCGTCACCGAGTGTCGAAGACTTCTCAACAATTCAAGACTCTTCTTCAAGCTCCTCAAGTATGGCCAAGCAATCTAGAGCCTATGAAGTACTGCGTCCTCAAAAGAAAACGACACGAGTCAAGACACCTCACCACTGGGATGAAGAGAGCCTGCCCGATGATTTTGTGGACACGCAGTTGGAAGACGCTACTCGCGTCAAACCGGCCAGTACGCCAGACGGGGCAACTTCAGATGAACAGCCCACTCAGACGCAACATAACCACGCAAGTGGGAGTTCCACGGAAACGTCCAGTGATTTTTATTCACTAGTAGGCAGCATCAAAACTCGACAAAACTGCACCGCATCAATGGCGTGTAACAAGCGCCAAACGCAGGACGACCAGGTGCCCATTACAAGAGGCATCGCAGAAAGCACTGCTTTAATTTCCTCTGCCACGACAGCGACAGACGCCAGTGACAGCACACCAAACGCTAACCTAGGAATGCCGGCGACCTTGAAGAACACGAACGCTACGCCTTCGACATCGATGAAGCAGCTAAGAAGCTGACCACCAACACGGAGTGAACCGGCGGACACCGAGGTTTCTACCAAACCCACATGATCTGCCGACGCATCGAGTCCTTCGAGTTGACAACGCCGATTCAAGCCAGGCAGTGGGAGCAGCGGCAGCGACTCCGCTAAACAGGGAACATTTAGAAACCCCGCGTGGGACCACTACCACGGCAAAAGTCACCAACTGTGGGCGACGACGATATCTACTTTTAGCATTTGACTCTCCTCTCTCCTATCTCTTCTTCTTTTAAGCCACTTCCTCGTCTTTATTTCAGCAATTGAATCACTTTCTTTTATGTCGTTCAATTTTCGCGGTTTCCGAAATCCGGTGAAGCAGCAGGCAGTACTTGACCTCCCACGGGTGCATCGCGCAGACAAGCTCTTTTCGCAGGAGACAAAATTTCGTACTAAGCTTGACGTTGCAGAGTTTCAGGAAAGGTTTCATGTATAGGTCTTCTTCTCACTCACACATGTGCGTGCACGTGGCACAGGAGTTGTTTTTATGAACACAACGCCGAGGAGGGGTGCTCACTGCCTTGTTGACACCGAAGACCGCATCATAACAGTGGATGTGGTACTTAACTGCAAACGAGTCAGATTTGTCAACGTGTATGCGCCCTTAACGAAGTCGGAAAGGAACGGTTTCTATAAAGGTGTCAGAAATTTTTTTGATCGATCCGATATCCTATGTGATTGTCGGAGATTTCAACTACGTGCTCGATACTACACCAGGCGTCAGCGGTCCCGGCCAAGGCGTCAACAATTTTTACGCCAGAGAACTACAGCAATTAGTTCAAGATCTCAATGTCAGATGGGTGGTTAACTCTAGATGGAGTCGGGTTCATCGCAACCCGTGCTAGTGGGTTGCGATGAACCAAAGCTGAATTGATAGAGTTTATGTGCCCGAAGACTTTTTAGTGAATCTACAAGCATGCGAGGTGGTCTAGCTTGCGCCAAGTCAGCAGAAACTCAGCGATCACGTTCTGTTACTCTTCACGTTTAACGTGAGCACTACAACGAAAATCCACAAACCATAGAGGATGAACCCAACTCTTCTTCATGATGACGAAAGTATTTCGGTACTTCAAACTGAGCTGGTGGCTTCACTGGAAGAAGTGGGTTGCATTACTCCGACTACATGGGACCACTTAAAATCTCGCTGGTGCCTTATAGCACAACAGACAGGAAAGCGTGCCACGCTCGCCTTACGGCCAAGATGAATGAGATTCTCCGACGCATTCAAATTATTGAAAGAGGTGGGTCAACTACGTTCGCTATGCTAGAATACCTTGAAGCACAAAAATGATATCAAAATATTCTAAAGCAGAGTTCCAGGCTACAAGGCTCGCAAGAGAAATGCACTCATCGACAGATGAAATTGAAAACTTGACATATGCGCAAAGAAACCACGATCGTGGATGCCAGCCCTGCTACATCGATGAGGCGCTGGAAGAGGATAGTACCAATGTTAATGACCTGCACGAAGTTCAAAAAGTTTTTCAAAACTATTTTGCAAAACTGTTTACTGCTGACCACGACACACAGGACGACGAGTTTACTGCTAAACTCTCAGCCTTTTGCAAAGGTTTGCCATTCCTAGGCTCGGAAGACGGTTTAGTATTATATGCAGAAACTGATAAAGAAGAAATATGGTACGCCCTAAAATCAATGAATATGTCCACGTCACCAGGCCCAGACGAAATACTCACAGGATTTTATCTGCGTTTCTTGGATATCTTGGAAGATGCGATCACTGATCTCTTGAATATTTTGTTGCATGATGGCCATAAACCGCAGTCCTTCAGCGAAGGAAGGGTGATTATATTGCTGAAAGAGGGTATGGAGCCGCCAGATCCCAAATCTTGGAGGCCCATTACCCATCTAAACACAGACTATAAGTTAGTAGCCACGCTGCTACCACGGCGTCTGCGGCGTTTCTTGGAAGAGATTGTGTCCCCCTTGCAGCCATGTGCAGTACCAAGACGTTCCGTCTTCGAACCTCTTACAATTATCAGAGACCTCTTCGCATATGCCAGAGAAAAACATATCTCAGGAGTATATAATTCTCTGGATCAGGCCAAAGCATTTGATAAAGTTGAACATGTATCTTTTTGCTATTTTGCGCATCTTTGGCCTCCTAGAGCAGTATGTGCGGTTGGTAGAAATACTTTATCAGGACCTGTCATGCTGTCTTTATTTCAACAATGAAGTGACCAGAAGTTTTGCAATTCAAAAAGGGGTGAGGCAAGGCTGTTCTTTATCTCTAGCATTATTCATTTTGTCTCTGGACCCTTTAATTAGAAAGGTGGCAAACTGCGAGCGCATAGTGAGTTTCCCGATGCCAGGCAAGGAAACGTTCAAAATTGTCGCATACGCTGACGATATTTCGGCATTTTTTCGTTATTGTCTAGCTCAAGTACATTCTTTGACATTTTGGCTGATTATTCCTGTCTGTCTGGTGCTCTTTTAAAAACCGCCAAATGTAAATCATTGCGCTTTGGAGGCTTAAGAGAACTATTGCCAGGTGACTTGGAGTATGTTTAAGCTGTTAAGGTGTTATGCGTTTACTTTGAGGAAGGAGATGCATCAAAAAAGAATTGGGACGACGTGCTTAGAATATCTACCGATGTCATATGGAATATATGATGTAAAGATGCGAGATGGTGGTACTTGGAGTGTTGAATAGATGGACGAACGGACACACAGGCAGATGCATGACTGGACTCACGGATGGCTGCACCGACGGATGGACGCATGGACAAACGCAGAGCGGATGCATGGACGAACGCAAGGACGGATGCACAGATGGACGTGCGGACGCACAAACAGAAGCACGCACGGGTGGGCGAATGGACGCACGGACGGTGACACAGACGGACGCATGGACGGACGGAAGCGAGAACGAAGGGACAGACGGATGCTTCAGTCCACTCTCCATCATTCACTCCGTGGATATGCTGTCATTTTGTTCTATCACTACGCTAACGCAGCTGCTTAAGGCTATCTATTGTTAAGAGGAAAGCTGGATAGTGTACCTACCCGGCTAAAGCAGAGCCAATATGAGGCTGCACTTTGGCTTATGTGGAGCATTTCCGGACTCCAAGGAAACGTTGTAGTAAGAACACGGGATCTGTCATTCTTTTGTATCAAGGTGGCGGAGCAAAGGACGTGACAAAAATACGTGTTCTGGGTGAATGGGTGGGTGAAATGGGCCACGCACATACTGGAGCATTCTCGCAGCGATCAAGGATCGCTTTGAATCAGCACATGATTGCCCATAGCTCAACATAGCCTGTCAAAAAAAGAGGAATCATACACCCTAAAAATCTGACACAAAAATACAGTATGGAAATAACCTGACGATGTGTGCTTGTTGCTTCGCTTTTTTAAAGGTTGTCAAAATTGAGCTGCCTGAATATTTACGTGAGATGCGTTCCGGTCATCTCAATGTCAGATTGAGCAGAAATCACGCAGAGATTTGAGCTTAGAGGGCAAAAATCATTCTCAAAGTAAGATCGGGCAGTTATTTAAGTTCTGACATTGCACGTTAGTGGTATTGCTGCATAATCGCTATGATAAACATAAAAAATCTGATAAACAAAAAAAACATAAAAAATCACAGCTTTTTAATTCCAGAAGTAGGATTTCAGCAGGCAGAATTTCCTGTTATTCTTTTATAGGCAGGCGAGAAATTTTTAGGGCAAGTCGAAGAAGGAACCCGTGAGCCAGGAGATGGATGAGCATTCAAACGACAAATAACTCAAAAGTTCAGGCTTTAGAGCTTCAGTATTTTGATGCAACAGTCTTTATATTGCCTCTAGAAAGGTATTTTCTCAATGCGCGTGTGTTACTAGTACTAGAACAATTCATCAAACTGTCTTCGAACCCTCATATTAAGATATACCAAGGCAAATACTTACCTGAAAATAGCCTTCACACCAATGACGTCATATTCTTTGAATGTATAAATAGAAAGCTATTCTCAAAGCTTCTTTAGTCTGTTTTTTATGTATCACCGTTTTGAGACGCCTTCGGTCTCAACCGATGTCAAAAAGATTGACAGCTTTAACTAAAGAAAAAAAGGCCACTATAGGGGACGAAACGTTGTTGGAAAGCTGTTTTTCTTACGATTTTACTCAGCCAAACAATTTTCAGTCAAATATGTTTACCTTTAAGCTTTATTACCCAGCATACCAGCTTCATTTGTGAAACTATTGCACTGAGTGTGATGACCGCTGAATTTTTACGTGAAAGGTAGAAAAGAAGCATAACGCAGGGGGCCGATTATATTGGGAAGGAACCACTTGTAAAGGGAATCCCCATTGAAGGCTGATGAAACATGCTACAAAACTAGTTTGCTGACATCTATATCTCACATGTATCATGACAGATACCAGGAAAACGGTGTTATAATTTAAACAATCTTTGTGAAACAAATACTTTACAATAATTTGTTGACTGTGTAACTAACGCACCTCCGCAAAATGAATCACAACGAGTGGACGAAGCACTGAGGAGTGCAATAACCCACCCATTCACGCTGAAAAGAAGTGACAACACATACACTTGCTTTGTCACTTATGTCCATTCGCGAGAGGGGGGTGATTGGACTACAGTGTGCAGCAGCGTTGCAGAGTTGCCACTCCGGAATGGAAATGACTCCGGAAGGATTCCGTGTATTCGCGACGCCTGAATAGAATGGTTATAAAATTCAATGCCGCTTGCACCGAATAAAAAGAGAATGCAGTGGCATCCTTTTCCAAACAAGGAAAGCGTTTTACACATGAGCTGTTTTTCAAACTTCCAAAATTATTAAGTCAGAGCCTCGAATTAAACAATTGAACAGTATTTTTAAAATGACTTAGCTTATTATTAAGCACTGTACATTTATAGGTAAACAGCAACTACAATTTTGTCCTCACGAAGACTGCGTTGCTCCGACGTTTTTCTGTATTTCTCGCGTAACCAAGGCTCTCTGCAGTCAATATTCGTGGTGTGGAACTGCGGCAGTGGCACCCCCCCTCCTCCATTCTTATGTCTTGCAAATTCTTTTTTTCGGTGGCGCCCTAGCCACTTCGACGCTGCTTCCCAACGATCGGGGTGGCTCGCAGTCTGCGTAAATGTTGAGCCGCGGCATGCCACGCTTGTACCACCAAAAAAATAGCTTGTACACGTTGCCGCGTTACTGGTACTTCCCGAACGATCGCCTCCGAGCTAGCTCGTTCTTTGAGTCAGCACTACCTTTCGAGCGCGAGAGCGCGCTCACGTTCGTTTTCACCCGTGGTCAAAAAGAGGTCTGGATGATGATGATGATGATAATGATGATGATGATGATAATGATGATGATGCGTCCAACAAGGCTCATTCGAATTGAGTGGGATTACCTATAAATTGGTTATGAGATGATGACGATTACGGCATAGGTGTGTCTCACACCCCCGCTGAGGGATTGGCAAAAAAACAATAACTCCTGAACGCGTCTATTCCTTATTTTCATCAGATAGAGCACAAACAGTGTGCAAATATGCCTTACATATGTGTATTCGGCTCCTCAACTAATGTCGGAATGACGAATAACATAGTGGCATAGTGCTTACTTTGCTCCTTGATGAAAGTTGTGGTCGGCGTAAAGTGGCTACCTTACATGTGCTGTGTGGTGCTGTGCTGGCCAATTAACAACATAAGGCACGGAAGTCTGAGCCTCAAGGTGCTTCGCCCCTATAATATACGTAATTTAGCCTCAACAATCCAAATGAACAAACATGTTGCTGTTGTTGCTAGAATGCCGTTTACAGTGCCGGCATGAATACTTTGATAGTCTAAAATACCCCTGTGAAACGCGCCTGATGCGTGTTAGGCCTAAGAGAATTTCAGATTACATTTTAGGTGTGCGGGCACCTTCGGCATTACAAAGCATCATCAAACTATAAAAAAGTTGTACGCGGTGGTAGAACCTGAGGGAAGCTATATTCACAACTAACCTGCGCGCGAAAGTCTCCCCTTTCAAGACTCTTTTCCCGTACCGAGTTATCTTCTCAGTGAGTTTGCTGCAATGACCGCCCGTGCACCTCATTGTCCCAGCAAAACACCTCTTCTAAGTGCGGGTACCAAACTCGCTTACCCAGAATGTCTGTGCGAAGAGCAGCGTTCCGATGTAAAATCTAAAAAAAAGAGATAAAAGGAAACGAACACATTGCCCATACCTATGTTCAAATGCCCAAAACTGGGACAGCCTGCTATAACACAAGACACAAACTTTACACGTGTGTTGGTTGCAGTAGGGTGAACTGAAATAGCGTGGACACATGCTCAGAATACTGAGATAGAAATGGCTCATATGAAGAAATTGTAGAGAAAAAAACACACGCAAAGGTAACGAAGAACGTAACTGCTGCGTGCCGCACTCAGTCACAAACGCAACACAGAAAGTGCAATCTCAACATCTCAGACGAAGCAACAGTGCCTTCCAATTCGATCATTGGCCATGCTAGATTTTTGCGGGCAACGACGCTCTGACGCCAAGAACGAAACTCGTCTTGCTACTGTGCTCGTCCATGGCCGCCCTGTTCTGCTTTGAACGAAACGAGGAATAGGTGCAGAGACCATTTTAAGGTTTACATCGGTGAAACTTCTTCAATCTCGTTTGTACCTCTCCATTCGAGCAAATGTGAGAGAAAAGCATTTGGAAAAGACGGCTACCCCGCGGGCATACCATTCTCGCGGTCACCGGGGAACTCTCGTATCACTATCTGCCCGCAGAGAAAACGAATTGCACAGGGCTGTCTTGTGAAAAATCAATAGTCGGCATTGGCGGGACGACTGACATTAAACATTGGACTTTCCTGCTTCCTGTGCCTAACAAGATAGTATAGTTGTTAGCAGGTATTTATCGTTTCCAGAGGATGCAAGACCTGGTTTTTGTATAGGTGAGATGAAAATGAATACTCTCCATGACGTCATTGTTGCTGTTTCGTTTGTTCAGTTCCTCATTTTTGCGCCAAAGTGCTGCTTAGGAGCGTATGTCAAACGCAAAGATCGTCCGCTATTTGCTAAGGGTTGTCATTGGCACGGTACATTTGATGATTGTGTTTTTTTTTTCTGAAGTACGCATCGTAGTTAAGAGGAGCGTGCAACAATTTTTCGTTTACTTCCTGCAAACACTGGGTTTCAACAGAACTATTTCCGATCATGCAAGTTTAGCTGCGGCAAGATATGACTTCAGCTGCGGCAAGACATCAACCCCAGCGGCTTTAAAAATAACAAAAAAATTGCAGATCCCACGCAACGTGGCATTGATAAACTAAGCACAAATGAGGAAGGTTGGTATGTCGCTTTAAAATCAGCACAACGCTACGAGACGCATGAATGTAGTAAACAGTAAAGAAAAGTAGCAATATTATGAGCCCTAGGCTATCTAGATAAGGTGGAAGTATGTTATTTATATTTCCGTAACGACTGCACCACTAAAGTTTGAAGTACGAGCCCCAGAAGTGGTACGCTGGTACATTATGCCGTACTTGACTTCTATATCAATCTTATCATTTTTTGAGCTTGGCATTTGTGTTCGTCGTCCAATCAGATCATGCAATACCGAATCTGGTTTAATTGAAGCTAGCGGAATGACCATGAGCACGCTGTGAGCGTAGCAAGTGTTAATGTCTTACATGACACGATTATCATGATTATCATGTTTGGTGTGTCATTTTCTTCGTCGTCTATTTGCGTCACGAAATACCAAAGTCAGCATATGTGAAGCTAGCGAAACGGCCATGAGCGTGCCATAAGCGGACATGTATGCATGTTCATACATGACACGCATGTCATTATTATCATCTTTGCATCAATCAGATACCTTCATCATCCATTCATGCCACATAATACCAAGCTTGGCATCTGTGAAGCTAACGAAATGGCCATGAGCACTATGAGTGTAGCATGTAGTCATGCTTTACATGACACGCACGACATGTATATCATGTTCGCACTGGTCATAAACTTTTTTAATCCATTCACGTCACGTATTACCAAATTTGGTATATGTGAAGCTAGTGAAGCAGCCACGAGCGCAGCATGAGCGTATGGTGTCTTGTCATGACTTACAAGACATGCATGTCATACTCTTCACTTTAGAGCCTGTCACTTTTGTTTCCCATGCAGTCATGTCACACCATACCAGTTTTACAATATGTCATATGAACGAAACCACCGCGAGAGCAGCAAAACCGTGACTTATAATTCATGAGATTAATAACAAAAAAATCATGATTTTCCTGTTATGACTAGGCTCTTATGCTCGTCATGCAGTATTGGTATATGTCATACTGATTTTGGTATAAATCCCATCATATAAATGGCCAGGAGAGCTAATGTCATAGGCGGCTATACAGACAGACAGACAGACAGACAGACAGACAGACAGACAGACAGACAGACAGACAGACAGACAGACAGATAGATAGATAGATAGATAGATAGATAGATAGATAGATAGATAGATAGATTGTACGCTCGAAGTCGCAGAAACTCGCTAAAAAGCGCTTCGCATTTATTACGGTTCATGTGTTTGAATTTGGCTATAAGCTGTCCCAAGTTAGTTGAACCTGAAAGGACTATCATTTTCCAAATAGTTTCATTTCAGTAGTTGCTACTGTCCAGTCCATCTCATTATTTGAGGTTGGGTTCTAAAGCCTGGCTTAAGCAGTGTCAACATCCTCAATACCAGTATGTGCGGTGACTTTGTGATTCGAGTGTAGCGAGTCAGTTTTTGTGGGGATAAAAGTTAAAGCTTCAAAGACATATATGAGCTAAATATAATGCTCCCGTTTGAGTGTCTGTACTCTTCAACAATTCCGTGATATTATCCGTAGGTTGTATGCAATCACTGCTGGATTATGATTGTGCCCCCAAAACTTACTAGCTTTTGTGCATCTTGGTAGTGTTAGAAGACAGAGCCTGGTAAGAACAAAAGTAGTCCTGCCTAAATATCTATTGTTGGAAATTTAAATGGTGAAAACCATTTTGCATTTAGGTAAAGTATTGCAAGTTCATACCGCTGGCACAGCGATAACAGTTCTCGAAGGCTGACGCGAAAGTAGTAGGTTTTGGTTGGGACGTGGTGGACACATTTGTTGGAAGCTAACTGCCTATGGCGCGTGTTGAGGAGACATTTGCAAACACCAAAAGGTTGCAGCTTCTGGAGCACTCTGCTGTGGTTCGACTCATAAGAACATCATTTCACCCGTGAAACCTCATGCAATATGATAACGTGATGACCAAAAAAAAGGTAGGGCGACTAATAAAAACATAAAAGTATCAGACTCTGCAAAGACGTTACTATATTCTCAGTGCATATCACTGAATAAGAATGCCTTTTTGGATCTTGAGGAACAAATTGTTCAGACCTACTGAGTTAGTAGGACTGCCTGGTATAGCGTGACTGTGAATGTGCCCCTAGGTAGACCAATTGATGAAAAAAAGAGCTGCATTAAGTGCTGACAAGCCCATTGTTTTACGCTTGTGCACACTTCTGCAACGCGTCACCGTCTCGATATCGTACATCCGGAAGGTAGACAATGCGTTTCGCACATTCCACTGACTGGAGCATTAGAGATCGGGAAAACCCAAGAGGCCGTTTCTTGCTGCTTGCCCTATCACCTCTCTTGGCAGAGTATATAAGACCGGTCAAACATATGTGAAGCAAGAGTTGTTCCCCTACCACAACTGAGAAAAAAGGTAAGTGTTGGCCTTCCTCTCAAGGTGTGTACCTCTCACTTAAATAGAAAACTTTATTCTAGACGCTTGATGTTTGAACTACAGAACTAAGGGCCTTAAAAGTATAAAATACGATCTGTTTTACCGTTTTACGGAGTCACAAATGCAACACGTTCTCTCGCGCTGTTATGCAGACTTTTCAACAATGAAAGCTTGCCTGTGGATTACCCTCCTTTCCCTCATCGCCGTATGCTGTAAGTGTGAAACCTTTTCAAATGTACATTTCATAAGACATGCGTAGGCTAAAATAAGAAAACAAATAGAAAACAGTGTATTCATGACGTGACTCACGCTAATAGGAATAGAATAATGTAGTGCCTGATAATTTTACCAAGTTCAACCCTTTTCCTACGTCATGAGAAGGAAAGTAAACCTATATGGACTACGTTAATGTAAAAAAGTAAAAAACGTTTAAGTTTTGATCTTTAGGCAAAGATCTGTCTATATGTTTTGATTTTTATGCCTCATTAGCACATTTTAAATTTTTATTGCTTTTGAGCTACACTACGCATAACGCAATTTTCATTCCACACATATATCTGCATATAGCTGACCTTCTTTTTTTGCCCATCCTTGAAATCTTGGAAACTCATTTGCAAAATTATGGTTCTAATATTTATATTCTTCTTGCTTATCCAGCAAGCGTAAGTGTGCAAAACTATGCCGTTATGGATAACGTACCAACTCCTGCTATTTTCTTCGTTGTTTTCTGTTTCATCGAGATTGAAAGTTTACGATGCTAATAGGTAATCCTATTTTTCTTTTTCTTCATGTTGGATGAAGATGGCGCAACAATGTAAGTACTTGTGATATTGCTGATGTGACGCTCGTCGTAGCATGAGTACATTATTACACCGAAAACTATTTTTGCATTTGTCTTTCTAAAAATATAGTCAACCACAGGTGACCAATCACAGGCCTGTTTTTTCAAAGGGTGAGTGTTTTATATTTTTTTGGCTGTATTTATTTTCATTTTATTTTATATAGTTTTAGCTCACATAAGGTTGTTGAAATGGGTCGTTGCAATAGCTCCATCAAAGGCTTTGTTAGAGTACAACTTGGTGCGAGTTGGTTGATATGAAACATAGAAAGCAGATGTCAACGTGACAATTAACATATAAATTGTAATAAAAATAATAACTACATACGAAACACCAGTGTATATGCGCACCGTTTCAGGTAACAGAACTTTCAAAAGAGATGAGTATCTTTCATCATCCAATGTGCCATGCCATGAAGGAAAAAGCAATTTGCCAATGGGCCGAATTAATTTTTCTGCCCTCCTTCGTGCACTTCCCCCAAAGTGACGTTTCTAATTTAAATTTCTCAGCAGGAAACACAAGCCTTTAGGTATCAATTTTAATTATATCTTGACATAAACGTTTCCAGAGCCTCTTATAGTGAATGGAAACATTTCAATTTTTGTATAGACAAAGTTTACAGTAGCAGTGTTCCCACTTAACTAATACATTTTTGATACTTCCCACGTTTTCTGCAGAGACTGAGATGGAAGTGCTCGAAAAGACTGGAAAAACCCTGGAAATTTTGGGGCGACTGTTACAGGGGGAGGACGTCGCCTTTACCGATGAGGTGCAGGAAGACTTGATCGAAGCCCTTAAGGTTGCATCCGCCAATGGTGAAGTTTTGAGTGAAGATGGCTCTGAGCACATTTGGCCGATTATCATTCGTGGCGTTGCCCAAGGTGCCATCGCACACGTTGTGCACAAGAGGCTGAACAAGGGCTAAACAGAACGTCCAGTCAGCAAGCGATATTGCCAACCAAATATTGTTTCTTAGGTGGGATATCGAACGCCACCGCTAGACAGCAACTAAAAATTGTGTTTAAAAGTGATTCTTAAAAAGAATCGTATTTGATCACTTGAAATAAAGAGATGGTTGGTACAATGAATTTAAGTTTATATTGTTCTGTTACTCTACACAGTGTTACCCCACTATAGGCTCATTATGCTCTTTCTGTCAGGAAATAAGTAACATGCAGCCGCGTACTCGCAATTTACACAGTTCCTAAACCAGTTTTCACTTTGTACTATACCATTCTAATTTGGAAGTGCTGCTGACACTTCTATTAAGACAATTTACTATTGGGTTATTCGATGGGATGCGCACTAATCTATAGTGTCCAAACAAATCACTTGGATCACAAATTCATATTAGTGCAACACACTGGCCGGCAACTCACTCATAAAAATATAAGTTACTCCTAAGCATTACGTCAACTCGCTCAGATAGCGAGGCGTGAGCTTGATTCGAAGTGAGCCTTAGTCAAGTTTGGTGAGCTCGACTCTATTTAGGCCAAGCTGAGAAATGATATTTAGCGAGTCTGATCGGAGTCAGTTCGAAGATTAAAATATATTTCCTGTGTGAATATGAGGAAGCTCAGCATTTTTGTCAACACGTAGTGTCATGTAGTGAATGCTTTAAGGGTACTGTTAACATTTTAGTGCAGCTGTATGTGCCTATCGATGAACCTTAAGTGGTCAAAAAGAAATTGCAGTCTCATTTTCTGACAAACCCAAGAATTTTTTCATAAAGATTTTTTACACACAACTTCAAATTCCTGAATTATTTTCTCCTAATTCTTCTCGGATATAAATTCTTTTTGCTAGGCGTAGCACTTGAACACTGCTCTCATGCACGGTGTCTCAACTTATACGAAGCAACTACAGCTCTTCAGTTTTAGAAGTTACTTCACGTGAGCAAAGCTCATACCACAACAAACATAAGCATTCGGGCGCATGTACGTTTCGCGCATGTGCCCTGTTCGGAGGTACTGACACAAACAACAGCGTCGCATTATGTGGCACAGGAACGCGTAATCCATCTTTTGCTTGTTTTAAGCGGATTCAGAGGGTGACTATAATGATGGGTGAGCTAAGAGAACAGACATATATAATACCAACTAGAAGCAGTGTTCGTTAACACAGCGATGACCCTTCACACAATAATTTTCTGTAACGCAAAAGTGACATGTGATACAGAATTTCAAAAGTATTTTGAATTGTACAGCTTCTTTATTTTAATCTTTTCTACCATTCATTTTAATTACTATCACTAAAAATGACTTTGATAGTATATTGTAAACAGAAGTAAGCCCATAAGGGCGGTTCAGGCAAGGTATGTGCGCTTTTACAGCATAAGATATTATGAGATCACAACTCGGGTCACGTGCAGTTGTCCAACGCCACCGCCGCTGGTGTCCGTGACTACATCTCGCGATAGTAGAGAAAAAAAACATAGCACCAATGACATAGTGGGGCTTGAACCCGGACCCGCTGGGTGCCCGCTCAGTATTGTTTCACTTAGTTACGCCGGTGCTTGATACTTGCTGTCAAACTTGCTTTAGGCAGGCTTGATCTAGCACTAATGACACAGTGGAGCTCGAACCCCCGTCCACCGGGTGCCAGCCTAGTAGTCCACCATTGAGCTCTATCAGTGCTTGTAACTTGCTGTCAAACTTGCCTTAGGCAGGCTTGATGTGGGAAAGCAAAGGCGTTAATACAACTTATAAAGCGTTTTAAAACAGCGAAAGGACTACCAGTTGTCGTAGAATGCGAATATCGTAACGAGTGGGCTATCCAATGCTCCAACCCATCACAAAAGCTTCTTTTTGTTCCCTTAATAACTGCGGCACATACGCACTTCAGTCATAACTCCTTATCGTCGTCAGCCACTGCATGAACAATTGGCACAAAATTCTTTGCAAGTGTTTAGCAGATACCACGCTTCTCAGAAGATTGACGAAAAATAACATAGCGTGGTCGGCCTACTACCCAAATAAATTTATTATTACCTAGTTGGTATCAAGAAAGTGTGCTTGTAGTAGTTACCCAATGAGTGTTTCAAAAAAGCTCTGAAAGGCTGCTCGTCTAGCTTTCGCTGTGACTGTGTTGCACCTTCCGCACAGGGCTAGCGTTTGTTTCCACGAAGCCCGAAATGCGAGCTCCCTTGAAAGGGGATAAAATGGGCTGAAACCACAGTTTTACTATAATTATCAAAAATGAGAAAATATGGGAGTTGAACCAGTCTGAACTGGGAGTGACTAAAAACAAGATAAAAATTGGCGTGGGTCAGAAAGGAGTCGCCAAATACGCCCATTTGGACAAGAACAAACAAGCGAGGAGGATTGTTCCAAGCCTCAGCGTCAATGTCGCAAAAGGTATTTCAGTAGGCAAGTTTCAAATAGCTGACGCCGCGCCAACGCTCTTCGAAGAGTTCATAAATCGCGCCCTACAATCTGGCCTATGAAGAAAGACACGCACGCGTGGCGGAGAAAGTGGTCCGGACTACGCCACCTTCTGTAGTTTGGAGCGCGGGAAAGTGTGTCGCACTTTCATGGTATCATCTGTACAGGTCAAGCATAAGCAGACTAAATTCATCTAATTTTAATAATGCGTAGTCGTTTGCTGTTTTCGTGTTAAGCAACGTAACGCTTAAATGAGCTGAAGTGAGTCAAGTATAATAAATCTGACAAGGCATAATTGATCAAGGCATCACTTCTTCTAGCCAAGCATAACTAGCCTTAATAAGGCAAACCTAATCATGGTCCAATAATTCAAGTCGAGTTCCCTATGAACCAGAGAAGACATGCCCAGGAAAAGACTAACTTCTCTGTACTGACTGGATACTCTACAAGCTTATTTAGGTGTCACATGTGTTCACTGAGACACAGATGTCTCATTCAGCAACAAACATTTCTTTTTAGCCTAACAAGGCATGATTTGCATAATTATGGGACCTCAAGGCAGCTTAATTGGTTCAATGTGAAACACTGTGCTACTGGGTTCCACTCCGCTTCTTGTGCAGGCAGTGTACAGGCGTCACCAAAAGTGTGCAGACTACGTAATCGGGGGGCACAATGCATCGATGTGCTTTCTACCAACTTGGCATCTGCTGCTGTGTGCACACCCACCTCATCGTTATCAGGTGGCCTCTCACGTCGCAAAATGTAGTTGACATTGAATTCGCCATGAAGAAAGAGATTCCAAGCTCAGGAAGATACTAATTGCTCCTGACTGAGGCAAGCCTTGGTAAAGTAATATATAGGTGAATAATGTTGGTATTATTTAGGAAGTATGACTCACTGTTGTGTTTCACATCGACGCAGGCTGACCCGAGGTCCTATATTTATGCAAATTATACCTATAGCTAAGCCTACTAGAATTGTTTGTTTCCGAATGAGACATCTGAGTCTTAGTCAACATATGTGACACCTAAATAAGCTTATTTTGTATCTAGTCAGTAAAGAGTAGTTAGCTTCTTCCTGGACTTGTCTTTTTTTTTCACAAGGTTAACTCGACTTGAATTATTTTGACTGCGATTAAGTTTGCCTTAATACGGCTAATTATGCTCGGCTAAATGAAGTGATGCCATAATGAATTATGCCTAGTTAGATTTAGATATACTTAACTTTACTCACCTTGGCTCATAAAAGTGTTACATGACTTGACACAAAAACAGCAAATGACTATGCCTAATTAAAATAGGCTTAATTCCATCTGCTTATGTTTGGCTTTAATAGGTTATACCATGCTACACTATGCTTAAGTAGTTCTGACTACAGTTTGGCTTTACAAGGCAAGTCTAACTTGGCCCAATTGGGGCAAGCTGAGCTGAGAAAACTTAAATTTTTATGCTGGGCTTCCTTTGGCTATAGGCTAACCGGTGAAAAAATACTGATCACTCGGCACCTCGATTGGTCCTGCCTAGGCCGCTACGTAAAAGAGCGGCATGGATTTGATGGAGCAAGGAAAGCAACACTCAGTGGTCGTTTTGGCTATGAGCATCGTAACTTCATCGAACAAAGCCCTGTGCGAGGCGACTTGGTTACGACTGGATGGGCATGCACACTGGAGCAGGTGGTGAGCAAAGATGGCAGGTCGATGCGTTCTGCTACGTGTGACCCCGTGGTCTGCACACTTTTTCTTACACCTGTACGTTTAAAACACGTTGCAAGTGGTACCAAGCTGGTGCTGCGTTCAAACACTGATTTATAAATTTGTGAGCTCATCATAGTATCCTGGGCAGTGCATAAGCACTTACAGCTGAATGTTGCATGTTCTGTGTTCGTTAAAGTCATAACTCGTAATTTTTGTCATGCCTAAAAAGACAAATTTATTTAATAACAGTTGGCATGCAACTGAATTGCTGCAACAAAATTTAATTTACACTCAGCTCTGGCACCTTTCAAAAAGAACATGCAGACTCATAGCCAGATATCAGTTGGTCTACGGCTGTGCTCTTTGGGGTGACGTACGCATTAGTTGGCATGTGCCTACTGATGGTTCTTTTCATTTCTATCAAGCTCTCGCTATCATGTGTTCTTCTGACTGCTTTTTCAATGCGTGCAGCAGTGATAACAAAATTGTGAGAACTCAGCAGGATTTGTGTATAAGTTAGTCCATCGTATTGTGTGACGCTAAAGTACGCAAAGAAACTTTTTGAACACATACGTAGACATAGCTTGAATAAAATTCTTGCAGAATATCTGTGAGATGAAAAAAGCATAGCAATCAGATTTTGCTAACAGCGGATCTAAAAGTAGGGGTTAACATCTAGTGTGCCTACAGTATGGAGACTGTATGTTGACCTCCCAAAATCTATCGAAAACCTAACGCAGCCTTGCCGTTAGGAATAAGATTTTCTGTACCCGAGTCTCACATAAATTTGTGTCACAGTGTGTATAAAATAAACCTAATGAAAATTCCACCAAATGCGCTAACCTATTCGCTTAATAAAGCATAACTGAGTCGAATTGATTATGACTAAAAAAAAGAGGAATAGCAAATAATTATCAGCAAAGTGAAAGAGATGTTAGGTTTGTGGTGCAATCTTTTGTGTGACGTTTTATTGCCAAGCAGTATACGAATGTTGACAGTTGCACATGATGCTATGTGTGTCATATAATTGCCTATAAAAGAAAAAAGACATTTCTCGTGAAAAAATTATTTGTCTTTTCACTACAGAGCGATCGCTGCTAGAGTTTGAACAATTAATCTCGTAATCAGAGTGGGACCGGTGTCAGAGGGCCTGCTGGACTATTCTAAGAAGGATGTGGTGGCTTCATATGAACACCGCATGTTCTCCAACTATGAGGCCAGCTAGGAATCCGAAAGGTCGGCAACTAACGTGTGTGTTTCTCTGGCCAAGTCATGCTCCTGTCTGCAAATCAGACGCATTGAACTCTTAAGTTGAGAGCTTTCAACTCTATGTTGAGTGTTTAGATCTTCAGGGCAATACACATAACTGAATAGTAGAAATTGTGCCTATTAATACTAATAATTTGCACTGAAGCATATGAAATTCACATAAATTTGGTTCTGTAATTGCCAGGAGACAATCTCTTCAAGAGAACTATACAATTTCACAGCTGCTCGAAAATGTTTGTAATTGTGGAAAGGTGTAAATTCAGTAATAAATCGCATTCTCACGATCAAGTGACGAAGACTTTGTAGTAGATTTGAAGGATCTAACCCAGAAATGTAACTGTTCTGGTGGTTGATTGGCTGATTTGCATGGCAAAATGGTAGCTTGAAATAAACTCACGTTTGAAATCGTCTACTTTTGAAAAGAAATTGACCACATTACAAACTGCTACAATAAAAGACGGAAACCAAGAAAAGCGCCTAAATGTAGTGAATATAAATAAAATATTTCCAAAAATTTTGCCCCCCCCCACCCCGTGAAGGCAGTGGAGCAAGTTTAATAAGAATAAGTCCAAGAAACGAAACTGCTATAGTTGACGCAGGCCCAAGTGCCAGAAAATGGCTCTGACAAAAGTTACTCATGCTAGCTATGATCATCAACCAAACATGTGCCGAGCAAGGATAATTGAAGGTTAAATGCATAAACTAATAAAACCACCAGGGGAACACCACTATATTTCAATTGGTTTTCTTGATAATTTTAACAGTTTGTTAAGCTTAGAAAACGAGCTCTTAACATGCCTCGTTCTTTCGTTCATTCCTTACTATTAAGAAATTAATGATGATGTGCACTTTGCATGAAAGAAAGACCTAGCATGCATCTTTTTGTGGTTGTGAGACCTGCAGCATGCCTTGTCAACCTTATTTGGACAGACCATGCGTGATTAAATAATATGTATATTGGTTCGACAGCATCGACACTGAAGGTTACAAATTTGCTCAGTTTTGTTTAGTGTTGCAATTTTGTGGCAGCTGTGGTAGTTTGTTTTTATCTGATGTCCCGTCTAGTTGTGCTACTCGCAATGGCTTTTATGTCCAAACACGAGCTAGCCCAATCATCAACTGTTTTAAAGTGTTGCTTTTTTCTTTTATCGCAGAAACAAGCGTTGTTTCGCCCTTACCTTGTACAGAATGACATATTGTCTCAGCACTTCATTATGATGCACAGCTTGTTTTGCAAGTTTAATCCCCATTTTCTAGAATAGCCTACCTTCCTGCACCTCAAGTGGAATACACATGAAACGTACAGAGAGAATTGTACGCAGAGCATGCAATATTGAACATTTATACAACAGCTGCATTTTGAAGGTTTTTACACGATTTTATAAAACGAGTGGTGCATATTTTACCCTGCCGCTCTTCTTTTTCACAAAAGTGCTTTTCACCTAGTAATTTATTGATAAGTTTGCTTGTAGTTTATGGTAGTGATTTCATTGACATCATCTTTACTTTAGGAGTGGTGGCAGGGTATCTAAAGCACTACACATGTGTTGTATAAATGCTGACTCAATATAATTTTTATGGAGCCATGGTTCCTGAATATTCTATCAGTTTTGTGACTAGGCACAAATAGGTCATTGACCCGTGCATACATGTTTAGCATATTCTCTCTCGCAAACTGTTGCAAGGAAGCTCAATGCGCAATTTTGATAAAGCTAAAAGGTTGGTTTGTGTCACATTCAGTGCAGACAGTGCAGCAATGTTCACCTTCCATGACCTCTTTAATGGACACCATCATTAGCACACTATAGTTGATACAGTTATTGTTCAGAATGTTTTTTCCTGGCGTAAATTTAACTTGAATTACTGTTGTTGTGCCTAACAAAAGAAATAAACCTCTCGAAAAGCGTTTTTCAGACCATCACAAATATGGCCGAAAAAACTTCACGTATCTCCAAAAAGCGGTCCTGGTTGTTTATTTAAGTTGCCAAAAGTGACCGTGCCTATTCTCACTCTGAAATTTTGTGCTGAGTGAGCTAGAGGGCGTGAAAAAGCAATTTTTAGCAATTGTTTAAAAATTCAATCAATAAAACGGTATTTTTGGTAAGGTGATGAAGCAATGTAACTGTAAAAATAGTGACTCAATTATGTATATCAATTCTTCGAGGGCTTATCACACAAGCAATGCTGAATAGTTGCCAATTTTGGTTTTTTTTCAGGAAACATGGCAAGCTCAAAGAGTACAAATAAATTATGTGCAGCTGGCCTGCTAGACATGCTAAAAATTAAAAATAATTTAGGTGCTGAAAGTATAGCAGATAGTCTGAAAAAAAATTGCGATTTTCCTTTTTTTGGGGGTAAAAGTTCTATACTCAGTGTCAAAACGTCACCTTGATGCTTGGAAAAAAAATATTCACAATATGTCATTTGAAAGCGTTGTGTATTAGCTGAACGTAGGTGTAGTTACTAAAGAGTAATAATTAAACAAATGCTTAATTTAAATTATGTTTCTTTCACAGCTTTTTACCAACGTAACTTTGCATGATGCGATTGCAAAAGCAATCTTCAGCCCAAGCCCACATATAGATATGTAGACGGCAATATTTGTGATGAATATAAAGCATCCTTAAGTTAAAGGCAATGTGTTCTACTGCCAACACAGGTGCGCTGGAAGGAATGTGGCTAGAGTGTGGTGGCGGGTAGCATAGCAAAAGAAATATTTTTAGAGCTGCGTTGTGGGATGAAAAAATGAGATGTCAGCCTTTTTTTATCTACATTTATGTCTGCATTACTATGTTTAAACGTATATATGCATATGAACAACTGAAAAAATATCTTAAAAGCAAGAGAAGGGAGAGGGAGTTTAGCAGCTCTCTCTACTTTCCTAGTGATGCCTAAGAGATGAGCTATCATGCCATGAAAAAGTATACAATATGCGATAACGCTACATTACCCAGAACATAAGCAAGAGAAAACAGTAGGCTAGCCTCTGGGTTCCTAATATGACGCTCTTTATTTGTCTGTGAAAACTTGAAACGCCCAGCGTATACTTTATTATGTGCACGGTCAAATATAATGATCAACCAAGCCAATTAGAAAATCTTGGAATATGTTCGGTGACAGAGTAACCCCATTCTATCGCAAGAATGTGCATATTGCATGGAATGTTAAGTTGAAATGTGTTGTTCAAAGGTTACTGATGCCCAATATCTGTCAGAATAAACTTCTCTGATCACAGGAAGTTCTGCTCTTAATTGCGGAGAATAAAGTGAGACATAAACACGTAATTGACAGTTTTTGTTCTTGTTTTATTGAGGCGTTTATTTAACGCGAAGTTATCGTTCACTTTTCCTAATACCTTGAGAGCTGCTCACCCTCCACGACGAGTTTCCTGCCAACTCGCTCGAGCTTCGCGCACACGTCCTTACGAAAAGCGACCGGCGAGTCTTCTGCCGCGTACATGCCCATGGAATCTCCCATGATCTTGGCCAGTATTTCGAAAGCCTTCTCCTGCGCCTTCTGCTTCGCCTTGTCAGCTCCTTCCTTGATTGTTTCCTTCATGTCTTGTGCAGTGCCTTGAATCACATTCTTGATCTTCCTGACTGCCTCTTTTATGTGGTTGGACGCCTTCACGAAGAGGTCTTTAAGGAAATACTCACTGTCCTGCACAGACGTAAGTGCCTTTGAACTGATATGATGTAGTTTTCAACACTTCACAATTTCAACGTTTATCTTTTCGGAACAGACTTCTAAGACACGGGCGGTATTTAGGCACCCCATAAAAAATGAATTATTGTTTTTATGATATATTTCATAGAAAGCTTTTGATGATATGTGAAGATTAACGTCCCAAAACCACCATATGATTATGAGAGACGCCGTAGTGAAAGGCTCCTGAAATTTTGACCTCCTGGGGTTCTTTAAGGTGCACCCAAATCTGAGCACACGGGCCCACAGCATTTCCGCCTCCATCGGAAATGCAGCCACTGCAGCCGGGATTTGATCACGTGACCTGTGCGTCAGCAGCCGAGTACCTTGGCCCCTAGACCACCATGGCAGGGCCTTAGAAAGCTTTCGTTTTATAGACACTTGGCCATGTCTCTAAGAATGACCAGTTTACCGAATTATTGTCGAACTATTGCCATAGTAACCCTCTTGACCTGCGGGATCTCGGGCTCTACTAAATATCAGTCTCTGAAAACTACGATAAGTTCTATTCATACGTCACATCTGTCATAATCTAGAGTTACGAAATTATCAAATGTGTACTGGCGCGTCATGCTGCTTACAGATAACATTATTTACAACCTTGTGAATGCTCGCAAGGGTATTCACAAGGTTGCACCATTACATGTTTGCTTGTGCACCACAAGGTTGCACAAGCAAACTGCACCATTACACACTGTGCGATTGTTCATATAGATTTTATTTTTTTCCCTATGGGAGATAAATATCTAAGCTTGCCTATCATACGCGGCTACGGTCAGAGGTGAAGCTAGTGCGCAACACACACTGTGGTGTCATCTGTCTAAGAGTGCATTGACTATCACTGCGAAACACCTGCATCTGCAAGCACGCCGTCAACTTGCCTAACGCTGGCGTTGAAAGGATCACAACCTTGAGCAAGTTTATGGTGCGTTATCTGGCTGCAGAATGTCAATATTTTAACAGTTATATAGAAGGTCAGTTTGCTTGTTTAAGGTATAAAATGGTATCGAAAATGTTTAAAATTAAGGTTTTTCGTCCCACAGCGTGCATTGATTTCTTAAAAGCGAAACTTGATATTCGAGACTCGATGTAAGGGAGTATTTTTAAGTTTGCTAGAAAATACCAATTCAAATTAAACGTTTTCGTATGTCTTTGTCTACACCAAGAACATAGCTCTCTTTTCAGCTGCTTTGCATGCATTTGCCTTACATTTAGGTGTAATAATATTTATTCGTGGTCAATTTCGGTAGCGCACAGTTAGAATAAATGAATAAAGACACACAAAACAACAAGCGCTGTGTGAATTGTTTTTAGACATATTTAATTGTCCCGTTTTTATTAAATACGCATCAACTCCACCTTATCTTTGTTAGCGTACTACTAAAATATTTACCAAGAATTAGCGCGATTGCACATCATTCGGCATATTTCAGTCTCCTGTATGGTTATTTCACAGTATTCTCTACACGTGAGAAAATAGCTGGTGATGTTTCTTGCAATTTCGCATGGTCAGCACACGTTTGCGTTAAGAATACAGCAAACTTCATTTTTCGTGTGACGAAACCAACACAACGTCTTTCATTATATGAAACCAACATAAGTGATTTCCGGCCACAATTACTGCGAACCGTTTTTCTCCCTTATGTAATAAAGTAGAAGCGGTTTAGCTAAAGATTTCATTTTTTTGAAGAAAGAAGAAGTTGGTATGTCTTACCACGTTCACACATAATGACTCCAAAACATGCACGACGCACGTTTTAATTACTGACCACTTCTGCAAGCTCCTGAATTGCACACCTCATAAAACTTAACCAAAACGTGTGCCTCGTAAAAAATTTATTAAATTATCTTGCATTTACATTTATCTAGGCTACCTGCGATCATAACACAGAAGCGTCACCATGCGCAACCGTCATGAGTTCCATTTTTGTTGCGACAGTTAATTTTTTGATTCAGTCGACATTCATGGCGTGTATAATGACTCTTTATGCTTGCATTAACATTAATAAAAACACCAAAATGACAAAAAAATGTCTGCCTCAAAGTGCTATAGTTAGGGCTCCCGCGATATTTAGTTTTTATTTGCCCTTTTTTATGTTTACTGTCAAACTAACTTGCACACCGTGACAGGCCGCTGTGGCTTAGAATCTTTTGTTGTACATTGAGTGTTTTTGATTTCAAAACTCTGCTTTTAATCGGAAATATGTTGGCTAGTTTAGTTATCAACCACCCTCTACAACAACTGTTGACTGAATATGTCTACAACTGTCAATGTCCTGGTTGTTCCAGCACGTAACTGGACCTGGGCCGGCCACGATATATTTACAGCAGGTAAACATTGCTCACTTCATTATACGTGTGCATGTTTGAAATACTGAGAACAACAGAATGGACAGCAGCTGTGCAGCCGCGAATGGCAGAGAGTTAAAAGAGCAGCGAAAATAAATACTTTGAAGATATGAAACTGAACAAGTTTGCACAAGAGAGTTGGTGGACCATTAGTAGAGCTTGAATCCTGTTGGCATTAGTCAGTAGATATTAAAGTGGCTGATTACGGTGATAATTGTGGTGATGGTATTACGCAGAATATAGTGTTAGAAAATAATTTTTGTCTTTAGAGAGCCCATCAAAATTTCTGCACTTTATATAAATGCTGTGAAAAAGGAACAATCCCAATTGCCCAAAGTTCTGTTGCTATCTCTTGTATCATTAGCTTCTAACTTTGTGGTGTTATTTGGTTTGCCCTGTCGTGAATAATGATTATCTTTAGCTTACCAGCTTGGATTCGTCCTTAGAAAGACCTTGGGCGACTTCAAGAAGAATGTTTCCAACGTCCGTGGCTTCTTTAGCCAGATTATGGACCTGCGCACCTACAGCCGCCGTCGGCTTGCCTGAGAGCACGTGTGCCGAGCCTTTAGAAAGAAGTGCAATAAAAATTTGAAATTCACAACAGTGTTACGATTTCGGCTTTCTAGGTTGAAGACTGAGGAGCAGCTCAGAAGACCAAATACATGGGTGAAGACAATACGTTTCGTGCACTTTGGAATACCAGCATTTAATTCGTTTTCTATGACAGAAACAGAAAAAGTTTGAAGTGCACTTTTACCTGAATGTTTGATGCGCGTGTCCGCTTAGTACGTCACCGAAATTTATTTATACATACAAAAGTCACGCCACAGGTAATAAGTAATCTTTACAGATTAATTATAAGTGGAGAGTTTTGCGCTTTAGGACTTTAAAGCCTATTTTCAAATTACTCGTAATAAAAAAGCGCGCCTTCACAGTTGAATGCTGTTTCTCATTCTCCAGCAGTGCACACCGATCGGGATGGTACGAATTTAACGCCCGGCCAGCATGAGTGCAGCCGTGTACAGGACAAAATGTGAAGGACCACACAAGAGTGGTTGAATTTAGTTCACGTTATCAAAAAAACACAAAGTCGCCAATAATGCGGGGTCCACCCATATGATCTGCCTGATTATATAATATAAATATTGTTACTTTAAGTTCCAAAAAAAACTATAATCTTTGTCGAGCAGTGAAGCGAACCAAACACCTATTACTGCATGTGCGTTGCATTCTTCTCGTAAAAAATGCATGTTTTTTAGGTAAATGAGAGCAACAGTATTATGATGAAACTTGATGAACCGGATAACATACCGAGGATTGGCAGGGTGACACAATATAACACATCAAATTACCCATAAAAACTGCGCAGAAAGTATACAAGGACAAATTACACGGAACTAGAGGACTAACAATACTACGCACTGGGACACACAAAAAGGCGCCGAGGCTGCTTCGTCGACCAGCTGACCACGGATGAAAACTATGTGGTTGGTCACGAAAGTAATAAAACTTCATCTACATCTGTTGACAAAAAGTCACTAAAACACATTGTTTCCCTGGCAAGGAAACGCAACATGAGAAAATTATGCGAACCACTATCGGGTGTACGTACTGCAGTGACGAGAAAATTGCACAACACAATATATTTGGTAGTTTAGTGAGCCAGAAACTTGTATGATTATTGGGCATACTGCAGTGTGAAAGTGAGCAGTGATTTTCATTACCCGTTGATTTCTGACGGACACTGCAGTCTAGCTGCGAAATTTTTGCATAGAGCACTGATCCGAACAATAACCTTAGTGTCATAGAACTGAACCTGTGTCCACAAGCTGAGCAGCGCAAAGCGTTAGCCTAATTTTGTGTTTGCAACAGTGCAGAGAAAGAGGGTCGTTTAAACATTCCTAAATTGTTTGTTTGTCATTGTACAAAGACACGTAACGTGGTAAATCCCGTATTAATCGGGAATTCCAAAGATGCGAGATAATCAACGACTAAGGTGAGTACAAGATAGGAATTATAATGGGCATTGTTTCAATCTTGTATTTTTCCAGATCAACTGCTGAAACCAATCGTTGTAATATAGAAAAAGCGTGCACTAACGCAGGAAATGCTTTTTCTTACCAGCTCATAAAATTTCGGATCAACATTGAAAGAACGATATATTCATACTCACAGGTTGCTGCAGCAAAGCAAATAGCAAGAATGGTAGTTACGGCAGACTTCATTTTGCTGGCCCTGAAAGACAGGTGTGCTGAACTGTTACGTCTGAGCTTCTATCTTATGAACTCTGCAGTGAAAATGTTATTGATTCTTAGCAAGCAGACTTCGAAAATTGCACGAAATATGCAATAGTGCATGGCATTTTTCATCAATCATTCGCAATGCTTCAGGAATGATGAAAGCTTGCGTTAAGTCAAAATTGAATGTTGAGACAAAAAGGGCTGAATCAGCCTACGCACATGAGCATTACTACCACTGTTGTTGTTGTTGCTAGGAGTCTTACCAAGAAACATCAGTGCAGTTTTTGTCATATGGTATGGGAGATATGACGAAATATTGGATACCAATTAATTATGTGGTCATAATACAAATGGCACTGAAGGACTCACCTGTTGAAGTAACCTTTTAGCGCGTCGACGTCCTAGGTTAACCGCGTTTATGCCCCTGAAGTTCTGGCTTTTATATGTGATACTGAGTGGTGACTGAGTGGTATTCAGGGGATAAGGGGGAGGCATAGTCTTTGCCATTGATAAGGAGATGGCATGCTCTGCTGTTCTGAAAAGCGTCGCACTCTACACGTCTGATAGTGATAAGAGCATTTAACAAAAGACTAGGTTCTGAAATATTACCGCGCGAAAACAGCGATTCTTGCTATCACACCTGAAAGGAAGTTGGGTGCTGTATTGTTCGGCGCCCCTTTATCAGTGCCTCATCTCTGGGCCTGCTATGCACGGGACCGGTAAGTGTTTTTTATGTGAAAAAGCAGCCATTCGCAAGCAGTTTTTCTCATATATAGGATATTGAGGCATGTCTGGTTGCTCTTGATCTCGAACACTCTCCTTTCATTATTTAGCGAGAGTAATTGTTACGCGTGAACATTGCGTTGACAACTTTTTTGAACACTTGGGCACGAATATTGCGTTGGCAACCGAGGGCAAAGATGCCAGTGTGCCTTTTTACAAGTGTAATTGATCAAGTAGAGTTTTTGAGAGTGGCTTTGTCTATTAGTAACTCTGAGAATACACAAGTGTGTATAATTCGCAAGATTGGTTGGACAAAAGTAGCGTTTGAGCGCCCAGGGTAGCTCGTGTAAAACATCAAATAAAATCTAGGGATGACAGCGATCCACTAAAGTTGTAGTGGCACATTTATTTTGTAATTCTCTGCTCGAATAAAGAATATTCATTATAGCCATGCGCTACAGAAAGAAAAATGGCCGTAGAAAATAGAGCTCACCAATAAAAGTTGATTTCGCACTGTATATGTAATATTGAAAAAAATAAATGTGTTATTTCAACTCGTAGTTTGAATTTTTAGCAATATTTGTGAAGAAGTTTTCGGAAAGCAAAGGCATATTTTATTGGTTAAAATACACAAGTGTTCAACGTGTCTGTTTAGCAATGAGGTGGAATTGTTTCCACCTAATGCCCCCTGAAGTGATACGCACATAACTTTTCTTCGTTACCTGACTAGGCTACTTAGCATCGCTCACTTTCTTGTCATCCTGAGAATAGTCTTTAGTGTTTGTTGAAGTTTTCTACGCAGGTTTTCTATTATTTTCATAGGTTCTAAGCAGGACGCTACTGGACAATGTTATCGGAAAATCGCGCATGGCCGAGATATTAGCCATTGATTATTGTACCTATTCTTCAGGCTCTCACTATTTAAATACTTCATCTACTCGAATAGCGATAGCGCTGGAGAGTTTCGAAGTTCCTACTTGATGGTTATTTTTGTGTTTTACAAGTGGATAAGTGCTGTAGATGTGAAGTTGTCATTGATGATTCAGGAGGTACTGTCTCGCGACTATGAGTCGATAATCTGAAGGCCCTTTTCGCATGCATTGAAGCGCTGAATTGTTATTGGTTGAACCTTTTCCCAATAAAGCAAATTAGAGCCATAGTACAATGCTAACGGCGTGCTCTCCTGTTGGAAGTCTAATATCTGATCTTCAAACATAAGTCGGACCTCGCAATATATAATATTCCCAAATGTTGAGGTAGCCTAATGGCTGCGAGTCATGAGAGTGAAATGCAGTCATCTTCTTACATGACACGCCTGTCCTGATAATCATGTTTGCACACACACCATCGTCATGCATTCATGTCCCGTGACTTAAACTTTTGTATATGTGAAGCTAGTGAAACCGCTGCGAGTGCGCTATGAGAATAGCATAAAGTCACGTTATAGATGACACGCTTATCATAATAATTATGTTTGGACGTGTCATGTACCGTCGTAATTTGTTCACATCATGTTAAACCTAGTTTGGTATAAGTGAAGCTAGTGAAACGACGACGAGCTCATTATGATCCTGGCGTGTTCTCACAAGTTGCATGTCATCATTTCCACGTTAGAGCTTGTCACCCATGTTTGCCCCGCACTCATGTCACACCATACTATTTTGCAATATGTCATGGGAAAGAAACTACCGCAAGTGCAGCAAGACCTTGACATGTAAATGGTTACATTCATGACGTACAAGTCATGATTTTTATGTTACGACTGATCACTGATGCTCGTAGTGCAGGCATGTTATGCCATACCACTTTTGGCATAGATCCTCTAATCGAAACAGCAACGGGAGCTGAAATTTGTATAGGAGGACAGATAGATAGAAAGATAGATAGATAGATAGATCATCATCATCATCATCATCATCATCATCATCATCAGCATGACTACGTCCACTGCAGGACAAAGGACTCTCCGAAGTTTCACCAGTTAACCCGGTCCTGTGCTTGCTGCTGCCAATTTATACCCGCAAACTTCTTAACCTCATCTGCCCACCTAACCTTCTGTCCCCCCTAACCCGCTTCCCTTCTCTGGGAATCCAGTCAGTTACCCTTAATGACCAGCGGTTATCCTGTCTACGCGCTACATGCCCTGCCCATGTTCATTTCTTCTTCTTGATTTCAGCTATGATATCCTTAACCCCCGTTTGTTTCCTAATCCACTCTGCTCTGTTCTTGTCTGTGAAGGTTACACCTACCATTTTTCTTTCCATTGCTCGCTGCGTCGTCCTCAATTTAAGCTGAATCCTCTTTGTAAGTCTCCAGGTTTCAGCTCCGTAGCTATGTACCGGCAAGATACAGCTGTTATATACCTTCCTCTTGAGGGATAGTGGCAATCTACCTGTCATAATTTGAGAGTGCTTGGCGAATGTGCTCCACCCCATTCTTATTCTTCTTGTTACTTCAATCTCGTGGTTCGGCTCTGCGATTATTACCTGCCCTTAGTAGACATAGTCTTTTACAACTTCAAGTGCACTATTACCTATCTCGAAGCGCTGCTCTTTGCCGAGGTTGTTGTACATTACTTTCGTTTTCTGCAGATTGATTTTAAGACCCACCTTTCTGCTCTCCTTGTCTAACTCCGTAATCATGAGTTGCAATTCGTCCCCCGAGTTACTCAACAATGCAATGTCATCGGCGAAGCGCAGGTTATTAAGGTATTCTCCATTGACTCTTATCCCTAACTGTTCCCATTCTAGGCTTCTGAAAACCTCCTCTAAGCACGCGGTAAATAGCATTGGGGAAATTGTGTCCCCCTGCCTTACACCCTTCTTGATTGGTATTCTGTTGCTTTCTTTATGAAGCACTATGGTAGCAGTTGATCCCCTGTAGATTTCTTCCAGAATGTTTATATATACTTCATCTACGCCCTGATTCCGCAGTGTTTGCATGACGGCTGATATTTCTACTGAATCAAACGCCTTCTCGTAATCTATGAAGGCTATGTATAGTGGTTGGTTATACTCTGAGCATTTCTCTATTACCTAATATATAGTATGAATGTGGTCAATTGTTGAGTAGCCTGTTCGAAATCCTGCTTGTTCCTTTGGTTGATTGAAATCTAATGTTTTTTTTACTCTGTTAGCAATTACCTTTGTAAATTGCTTGTATACTACAGAGAGCAAGCTGATCGGCCTGTAATTCTTCAAGTCCTTGTCATCTCCTTTCTTATGTATTAAGATGATGTTAGGGTTCTTCCAAGACTCTGGTACTCTTCCCGTCAGGAGACACCACGTAAACAGGGTGGCTAGTTTTTCTAACACAATCTGTCCTCCATCTTTCAGCAGATCTGATGTTACCTGATCCTCACCAGCGGCTTTGCCCCTTTGCATGCTTTCCAAAGCTTTTCTGACTTCTTCTATCATTACTGGTGGGATGTAATCTGGGTTACTGCTAGTTCTTATAGTATTAAGGTCGTGGTTGTCTCGGCTACTGTACAGATCTCTATAAAACTCCTCCGCTATTTTAACTATCTTATCCATATTGGTAGTTATTTTGCCTTCTTTGTCTCTTAGTGCATACATCCGACTTTTGCCTATCCCAAGTTTCCTCTTCAATGCTTTGACGCTTCCTCTGTTTTTCAGAGCGTGTTCAATTCTGTCCTTGTGATACCTTCTCACATCGGATACTTTACGCCTATTAATCAACTCCGAAAGCTCTGCCAGTTCTATTTTGTCTGTTGTACTTGACACTTTCATGATTTGACGCTTCTTAATTAGGTTCTTCGTTTCCTGGAAAAGCTTGCCAGTGTCCTGTCTAACTACCCTGCCTCCAACTTCCACTGCACACTCCGTAATGATACTCGTCAGATTATCATTCATTGTATCTACGCTAAGGTTCGTTTCCTCACTAAGAGCCGAGTACCTGTTCTGCAGCGACACTCTGAATTCCTTTACTTTCCCTCTCAGTGCTAGCTGATTGATTGGCTTCTTGCGTATCAGTTTCTGTCGTTCCTTCTTCAAGTCTAGGCGAATTCGAGACCGTACCATTTTATGGTCACTGCAACGTACCTTGCCAATCACTTCCACATCCTGCACGATTCCAGGGTGTGCACTCATTATAAAGTCTATTTCGTTCTTATTTTTGCCATTAGGGCTCCTCCATGTCCACTTGCGGTTTTCTCGTTTTCGGTAGAAGGTATTCAAAATCCGTCAATTATTGCGTTCTGCGAATTCTACTAGTAGCTCTCCCCTGGCGTTTCTAGTACCGATGCCATAATCTCCTACTGCCTGGTCTCCAGCCTGCCTTTTCCCTACCTTTGCATTAAAGTCGCCCATCACTATAGTATACTGTGTTTTTACCTTACTCATTGCCGATTGCACGTCTTCATAGAAGCTTTCAACTGAAGCGTCATCATGGCTGGATGTAGGCGCGTAAGCCTGTACTACCTTCATCTTGTATCTTTTATTCAGTTTAATTATGATACCTACCACCCTTTCATTAATGCTATAGTATTCCTCTATGTTGCCAGCTATGTTTCTGTGAATTAGGAACCCCACTCCCAGTTCTCTTCTGTCTGCCAAGCCCCTGTAGCAAAAGACGTGCCCATTCTGAAGCACCGTATAGGCCTCTTCTGTCCTCCTAACCTCACTGAGCCCTATTATATCCCATTTAACACCCTCTACCTCCTCGAATAGTACAGCTAGACTTCCCTCACTAGATAAATTCTAGCGTTAAACGTTACCAAGTTCAGGTTCCAATGGCGGCCTGTCCGGATCCAGAGATTCCTAGCACCCTCTGCTGCGTTGCAGATCTGACCGCCGCCGTGGTCAGTTGCTTCGCAGCTGCTGGGGACTGAGGGCCGTGAGTTATTTGACGTAAGTGTGTGGGAGGTAGTGGCCAGATACTGCACCAGTGTGGCCAATCCTTCTCTGGTGAGGGAGTGCGTTCTCGGCGGTGTTTTGCCGGTGAGGCCGCACCCCAGGCCTCTTAATGCAGTTCCATCAACACGCGGATTTTTTTAAATCTGGTTGAGAACTGCGCGGTACCGGGATTTGAACCACGGACCTCTTGCATGAAAGGCGGATGTTCTAACCACTTACGCCATCGCCGCGAGATAGATAGTAATGGCCAAAGTCGCCGAAGTTTGTAAAGAAATGCTTCGCATATAAAAAAAAACCTTGCCTGCATTGGGTCCTGCCTGCCTGGTTCATCAGAAATTTATTAAAATTGTTTTCTTTTCTTCATTTTACTCTGCCTTTTGACCACTATAGTGTAGCAAAGACAACGTGGCAACCCTCTCTCTACCGTACAATATGCATTTTCTCTTTTCCCCACCCCCTGCATACTGCGATAGGGGATCACACATGCTTTAGAATGGGGAGCATCTCTTCTTAGAAAAAGTCGGCACGCCACATGTGAATAGTCACGCCGAAATATTTTAATAAATCTTGCGTATTTTTGAAATCGATATGACGCGATGCATGCCTAAGCAAGGTATCTGTGTTGAAAATGTGTTTGTCGAGCGAAACGTTAAGGCATGACGCTAAAGATATGTAGCGTAGCCCTAGTGGCGGCTAGCCAGATAGAGAAAAAGAAGACGAGCGCCAATACCTCGTGGCACAAGGTGCCTAGAAAATTCGAAGCTTCTGGCTGGCTTGATACCATGGCCGCAGCTGTACTTCAGCAGCTCACTTCCGTCCTCAACTGATGTCTTCGTCTGCTCATTGAACCAGCAATGACAGCTCGTCCACGTCGGACGCCGTCACATCGCTACAGATATGTACGAACGTTGTACGAACAGACATACGTTGAGCAGGCGCACATGTTTTACATACGCAGTTGTTCACAGTTGCGTAACGATCAATATGGGTATTAGGAACCTCAGAAGCAGTAAGCTGGCATGTCATTTCTTCTGTTTACGAGCTTAGTAGCCCTCCACAGAGCTAGATATATCAACTTCAGCAAATGACGCTTCACAACCATTGACGTTAACCTGCAGAGGTGGCTAATATAAGGAGAACTTACGTATTTGTCTAAATTTGGATAGCCAGCACTACAACCATAGTTGACATTTAACGAGCATGAGCGTCTGTGTGAATACCTGTTCTAAGACCAGGCGTGGCTCTGTAGTGAAATACTTCCCATCCACGGAAAATATTGGCTTCGATTTTTGTTTTCACCTTCGTCGCCTTTCACCTCTTCGTTGATGGGAGATGAAGGTGGCTGACCGGAAGCGATTGGCAGGTACTTTCAAACCAGTTCTTCAAGTACTTGATTGTGCGAGAATTTTTGCCTGGCAGCATAAAGTGTGTGACTGAACATGCACCTCTGCTTTGATATGGGGTTGGTGCCATTCAACAGGTGCTTTACAAGGTTCCAAAGACATGCCCTGCGCATTTTCCGTCTACCAGATTAGAAATACTGTCCCATTGTTGTTTGAAAAGGACCTTACAGTGTCCTTGAATGCTTCTGTTTACCTCGGAAACCTTCTTGCGGAGCCTGCGATTGAAGCATGACCCATTCCACCGGGCCAGGAGGGACTGTTTAGCTTCGAAAAGGTGGGCCTTTCTGCTGCCCATCTTTTCTACAAGCAGGTCCGTGACAACAAATCAGTGCTCTAAATGTATTAGAAAAGCAGATGTTATTTTTCGTTCAATTATACATGACCTCATATATCTTGCGAAAGCTTTTGGTGAAAAATAATCAATGCGTCATTACCTAACACAAGACATTGTCCCTTGTATGCCGTTTACAGTTTTAATACTTTGTGGTTTGGACATGTATATGCCCGCTCGATTTTACGCCACATGTTAATTCTTGCCGCTACAATATGTATTGATTGGCTTCTTTTCATACTTTAGTGACTATTTGATACGCCATCAAACCTGTTGAACATTGATTCAGGTGAACCCTATTGCGAAAACCAACTTTCGGTGCCATGCCTGATTATGGACCCAGTATCACGCTGGTACCAGCGCCTCGAAGTGCTGGTACCGGGATGCTGGAGCGGCAGCGTCCCAGAATTAGTGCTGGGAGGCGCTGGGTACTCTGCGCAAAATGGTTTCCCAGGGTTAAACGGGGGGGGGGGGGCATTCGCCATAAATAAATGTAGAAATAAAATAAGCAATATTGCGCACATTCACAATAAAAATTTAAGAAATGAAAAAAATAATACCCCACGACAGCATTCTGTTTCTTCGAATTTCAATCTGAGTACTCTGTCCACTAAGCCACACCTTTTTGTTTGTTTTTTTCTTTGAGTCGCACCATGACATGTGGCTTGGGTTGTAAAAGGACTACTAATCCTAAAAACACGCCGTTCGACTTAATGTTTACAGGTCGCATGGGCGAGGTTGACGCGATATTCCTCTCTAATTAACAGTTGCGTCTCAATTCGACAGTGTCGAACGGCTTCGGGGCACCCGCATGACGTGCCTTTATTGGCAAGAGTGCAATGTTTTTCGAAGAATCTACATCTTATCTCTAAAAATTCTCAATTGACTGAAGGAGCAACCACAGATTGTCGGCTGTTGCTGCCGATATTTCTTTTCTTTGATAGTCGCTTCTAGCACTTGCTGCTGCTCAACATGTACAAATGATTTACAATGACTCGTTTGGTAGACATGCGCGCACACAATTGAGTATTGTGTATTTTTTTCGCAGAAGCGACGAAATAGCTGTATACATCCGGCATGCCATGCAGTGCACAAATTTGTAGTTATATTGATGTCTCTAACCAAGAATCCGCCGTAGAAAATACCATTGCAATCCACTGAAAAAGTATGCCCGTATGTTAATTCACTAAGGAGCACTAAATTAACAACTCAAAATTGCATGTTGTTACAAACAAGTGAGAGATGTACCGGCTACTGCGCCGCCGCGGTGGCAGAATGGCTAAGGTAGTCGGCTGCTGACCCGCAGGTCACGGGAATAAATCCCGGCTGTGGTAGCTGCATTTCCGATGGAGGCAGCAATGTTGTAGGCCCGTGTGCTCAGGTTTAGGTGGACATTAAAGAACCCCAGGTAGTCGAAATCTCTGGAGCCTTCCACCACGGCGTTTCTCATATTCATATGATGGTTTTGAGATGTTATCCCACATATGAATAAAATGTACCCGCTGCAGCGCTCGGAAGGAAGCTTTCAGTGACAGCCTGCGTTACTAGAAGCACGACACATCGATCATCGTCGCTCCCAGTGCGGGCGACGCGCACGCAAAGAAATGGTTGATTTAAGCTCAAGGATGACTAAACTGTATTTTACAGTCAATATTACACTATAGAATTGTGCTTACCTAAATCAAGAAGCGGCGGTAGCAGGTACACCGACGTGGCTGGTAAGAAAGAGCACTGGGTAAAGCCGCTCTTAACGCAGCTGAGTTGCAATACTTGAAGTTTCTGCATTTAAGCTCTGCAACATCTATAACTGTTGCCTAAACTGTACCTAAAGTAAGTAGAATGTCAATCATTGCCAGACATGCATTTTTGGTGTACCGATACCAAGCGACAGCTGTTTTTCTGTCCTCCTCTGGCAGTGTACCGCAGGCGTGCCAGTGTACAGAGTTGCTGTTATATCAATACCAACAACTATAAAAACAGCCAAATAAATACTAATGCAATCCACGGAAAACGTATGCCAGGGAGCAAATTCGTGAAGGCCTACAAAACTACCAACTGGAAGTTGCGTGTTCTTACATATCAGTCAGAGAAATACCGGCTAAGGGCGCCCGGCCGATTTCGGTGACAGCCTGCGTAGCTGGACGCGCGACGCATCAATCGTCAGCGCTCCTTGTGTCCGCAATGACATATTACGAAATAGTTGATCTAAGTTCATAGACTATGCTTTAGAGTTTTTCTCACACTTCAAAATTGTGTGTACACGAAACAAGAAGGGCCGAGAAGATATACACCGACTTGGCCGGGCCTAATGCTCGCTGGGCCTGGCACTGAGTACGACCACTCTCGACGCGATGAGTTGGGTCGGTCGAAGTTGTTGTATTTGAGGTTCGGAACATTTCTAACTGTTACCTGAAGTACGTAGAAGGATAAGCAAGGCCAGACATCGATTGTTGCGTTGTGCCGGTATCGAAGAACAGCTAATTATCTCGCATGCACTGGAAAACCTTGCGAAGTGATCGGAGACCTCATGAACGTTTCGTCAGCTTGGCGGCATAAATGATTTCTTGTTTCTGTTAGGAGTGGCGTCCAGCTCCAGGCATATAAACACTTTAAAATGGAATCGTTCAGCAATACATGGCTGATGTGAATATTGCCGTTATACGCGGTGGCATGCAGAAAAAGTGCATTAATTGCTGCGACAGGCATGCGCACCGCAATCTTTACGTATACTCATCATCTATTAGTGTAGAATCTATCCGTGCCGTTGAATCAAGCGTTTTATGTTCAACGACACCGAAACATACCAGAGAACTTGCTACATAAATGTGCACGCTGTGCTGGTAGAAGCAGTTCTTCCTACAGTATTCACCAGCGCTAGTCAGGAAAAATTCAAGCGCTTTCAGCACTTCTCGGAGTGCACCACCATCATGGCGGTTAAGCCAGCGCTCCTACCAGTGCAACACAGCAATTTCCCAGTGCGCCCAGCAAAGTACCAGTAAAACCAGTGTTTACCGTAGTCTCCAGCGTTTACCAGTGCTAAAAAACGTACTGGCATCACGCTGGGGTTGCTGTTTTTTTCAGTAGAGAAAGTGTGACATTTCTTAAAGATTAAATAATAATCGCATGGAAGAGCGATCTCTGATCGTTAAATTGATGCTTAAGCAGGAAATCAATTACTTTCTATTTTATTTCTGCGCACCTTGTGTCTTCATTATGTCATCATATTTAGATTAAGCACATATATACCCTACGTTTTATATGTGCTTAACCGGCTGCTTTGAAAAAATGCTCAGTAATCAACAATGTGAGAATGTTCACAAGCAGACGTACTAGAAAGTTATTCATAGCAAGTTATTGGAGTGTGAAGTAAAAAGCATCATTACTTTTTTCATATGCAAATCACTACTAAGCCAGTGTCATTATTACCAAACATTAGGAATGTCGGTAGCATCCCTATCAAAATCACATGCTTGTGCATGCTTGCGCATGTGAATCACACAGAGGATTGCTTGCTTTTCTCATTTCTTTCATTTCTGCAAATTTTTTCACCTTCTTCATTATTTATTTGCCAACAATTTTTCCAAAAAGTTCGGAAATCTTCTTTGCAGCCGTTCTCGTCTTCTCTTTAATTGCATTCTCAGTTTCTATGATCTTACGTTCAGCACTTTTCAAGCCTTCTGTAAAGTTGGACAGCATACCGTCAAGGAAAAGTTGCCAATCCTGGAGATGAAGAAAACGTTGACATTTAGTGAGAGCTCTTGAAACAGGCATCTTATGAAGACCAACTAAAAAAATTACTCTCTACGTTTCAAGCTGTGGGTGATGGTTGGTATACTTCTGTCATCACTATGTCATGCAGAGAAGTTTGATAGCGTTAGTTACAACTGTCTGATCTTTAGTCATTATTTTTGTATATACTTCCCAACTATATACTGTTAGAATACGCAGCAAGTTCTGTTTACTACTGCTACTGCTACTTTCGCGGGATACAAGTTTGACCCTCCGAAAGTGGCTTAGCTTCCTGACAATATGATACCTAAGTTGTCCTCTGTGGGGTCTGCCCCAGCAAATGCGTTCTGGAAAAATTATTTGTACTACAACGAAAATAATGAGGAATCGTTATTTTTTACAAGACACAATAAAAATAAAATGAGACAATGATGCGAAAGAAAATGTAAAGATTTTAGTACAGGTAAATTATAGGGAGTAGAAAACAATCAGTACACTTCACCTGGAATTACTGTCAGTTAATTCTGTAGTGCAACAGCCACTACCAAAGCGATCTTCTGCAGCAAATTACCTGGATTTTTAGGCGTCTGTCCCAGTAGTTGGTTTCAGTGGAGTCAGCCAAATATGGTTTATTTATGACTTCATCAGCGGCTTTCTTTGCATGGTTATAAAGCACCTCCTTCATTGAAACCTTAAAGTCGTCGTGAAACCCGCACTCAGTTTCTGTAAAACAGTGAATTCTGGAAATTAACCTTCTTGGTATTACTCACTTCTCTCAATAAGTCTATGCTTAGCGTGTGAAAGTGTAGTGACACTAATACCGCCTATTGGTTATTTGATAACATAGGTATTCTTTTTTTTCTTCAAGTGTGAGATTTTGATTAGGCCGCAAATACCTGTGTAAACACTGTTTCGCGTTTATTTGCTAAGATGAGAGCATAATGTTTTTCGTTATCTCCCGAACGGATGGTGCCAGGTGCAAGAAAAAGCTCATTTACTCGTTAGCTACTGACGTTACAAAAATGATATATTTTTCGGTAACGTTTCTTACGGCAATTAAGGCAATTGATTTGTCATTTAGGGTTCATATTTAGTTTATTATCCAGAGTAGCTTTAGTAATCATAATTCTCTTGAGAGAGAAATGCTCGTTCTTTATAAAGAGATACACTGGCATTATCTTCAACCGCCCTTACTATCTTTTTTTGCTTTCAACAACGCTGGAAAGCATTAGTCCTCCTTACTTCACTCGGGCGCTTTGTGTCTGTTTTTTTTTCACGTAAATAATTTTGCTATTTCTGTTTAAAAATAGCTAAAAAAGAGGAAATACATTGATTTTTGACTGAATTGAGCATCCAGTGCAATAAATACATGAGTTTTGTCTAATTTGCGGGCATTCTTGCATTGAAACACTTTTATAAAAGCACTACATCTAACACGCCTCCCGCATAAGCTACTGTGCTTAACTGTCTTCCTAATGCAGTTTTTGTGTACTAGGTTTGTACGTACTCGAGCTACACAGTCATGACAGATCACCGGCCTATATATTTGAGAGGCGCCCATTGTGGTCACCTTGAGTTAAAAAAGAGCGAAAGCAAAATCGACAGTGGAAAACAGTTGTTCAAATTATTTCAATTACTTCGGTCATGCAAGAGGTCATTATCATTGTGTTTATTGAAACGTGACGCCGAATATGACCCATTTATGAGATTTCGGAAAGGCTTTTCAAAAAACGTTGACTGGCAGTTTCTTAGAATACCCCTGCCCCATCGGCGGCACTCTACACCCTCCTGGCCCCCATTTTGTGACTCCTACCTTTTAGCTGAGTTAAGTTTGAGATATCAACACTACATTGTTTGGTGCATAGTTCAACTGGCCACTAGTTACAAGCAAAAAAAGTATAATTTTTTTCTTTCCTCAAAAGAAATTTATTTGAGAGCGATATCGCACAATACTTCTAGCCTAAGTTTTGATTGTGTTTTGGCTAAAATAGGAAAACAATATTTTTGTCATTACATCAGAATAATTAAAGATAATTATTTCACTGGGGAGCTTTAGAAGTTTGCAGAGCAATTAGTGTGAAGCACGAAAATTGATGGGTCACAATATTTTTCTCTACTTTAATCCAGTTATCAAGTTTGTTGCTCAACACATATACAATGCTGCTGCTGCGTTCGAATAATATTGAATTAGATAAATTGTTATAATGTACAGATATGACCAAAATGTCTATCCTTCACAAACATTTGAAATTGTCAATTTCATGTTTGCTCAGGAACGCATCGGTAGAGGTAAACCTGTGTTAAATTACGCTGGATAAATAAACGCAAGTTTCATGTTGCAGTTTTTTCTCTAAACACAATAAGTGACACACATACTACACTTACCACTTACAGCAAGTGCCAGAAATGCGCAGAGAGCAAAGACTTGCAGCTTCATGATGCCTGTCATTGGAATACAAAATTACGAGTTACACTACCTAAAGTTTTTTTGACGTTATTGCTAATGTTTTGCAATATGTAACACATTCTCTCAACTGCAGTGGTAACTTTCCAAAATCACATGCGCGCAATCAGAAAGAGATTTTTTTTTCTCTCGCGTTACTTGGCCAGTGTTCCTGTCCTTGGAAAGAAAAGTGATAGGGGTAACCTCCAGAAACAAAAAGAGAGCAGAGTGGACCAGGAAACAAACTGGGGTCAAGAACATCATAGCCGTATTCGAGAAGACGAAATGGACATGGGAGTGACACGTAGCACGTATGCAGGATAACCGCTGGTCATTAGTGGAAACTGAATTAAATCCTACAGAAGGCAAGCGGGTGAGCCAGAGACAAATTTAGGTGGCAGATGGGATTAGGAAGTTTGCATGTATAAAGTGACAGCATCAAGCACAGGACTGAGTTGACTTGCGAAACATGGGAGAAGTTTTTGTGCTGCAGTGGGCGTAGTCAGGCTAATGATGATGACGACGATGATGATTATAGTGTAACGCACTTTTCAATAAACTCTTTTAATAAGCTAACGTAGGCTGGGTGAACTTGTGCCCGAGAATTATAGCACAGCTACATTGTCTCGAGGATTGCCTTCTGCTTCTTCTTCTACGTTCTTCTTTTCTTTCAACCCGGTTCGCGCGCAGCTGGGTCCCGCAGGCTCGTGCATCGCAAACCATCTAGAAGGCACAAGTATTTGCTAGCGCGCGTAATTTGAAGTCACATTGTGTCATTGCCCCCCTTTCCAGAGTGCATCGTCCCGATGCTTGTGTCAAACTGGTTGCATGGCAGTCATTCACAAACCCTCGTCGGGGATGTCGTTAACGTCAAAGAACGTTGTATCTTCAGCGTTTCATTGCCTGTCGTGATATGGTTTCATCCTGACGACATGCACAGTTTCCGTGCGATGCCGCCGTCGGGATGAATTATCCTGTCCCTCTGGCGTAACTTCGTAGTTGAGCGAGCCGACGCGGCGGAGCACTCTGTACGGACCGAAATAGCGGCGAAGCAGTTTTTCTGACAGGCCACGTATTCGTACAGGAATCCACACCCATACTCTGTCTCCTGGTGCGTACTGGACGTCTCTTCTTCGCAGATTGTATCGATGGGTGTCGGTTTTCTGCTGTTGGAGAATGCGATATCGTGCCAGCTGTCTAGCTTCTTCTGCTCTTTGTATGTAGTCGTGAACGTCATAGTAATTCTCGGGCGTCTCGTCAATAGGTAACATTGCATCTAAAGGTGTCGTTACCGTCCGGCCAAAAACAAGTTGGAATGGCGTCATCCGTGTTGTCTCTTGCATCGCAGTGTTATAGGCGAATGTTGCATAGGGTAATATTTTATCCCAAGTACGGTGTTCTATATCAACGTACATTGACAACATATCAGCCAGCGTTCTGTTCAGTCGTTCCGTTAGACCATTTGCTTGAGGATGATATGCCGTCGTTTTTTCTATGACTGGTGTGCGTCAATTTCATGATACATTTCATCAGGTCGGCCGTAAATGCAGTCCCTCGGTCCGTGATCAACGCTTTTGGAGCTCCGTGTCGCAGTACTATGTTGGAGACGAAGAATTCGGCTACTTCAACGGCTGATCCTTTAACTAGAGTCGCTGTCTCGGCATATCTGGTTAAATAGTCGGTCGCAACTATTATCCACCGTTTTCCCGATGACGACGTAGGAAATGGGCCCAGTAAGTCCATTCCCACTTGTGTGAATGGGGCTTCTGGTGGTTCTATTGGTTGAAGGAGACCTGCTGGTTTTAGCGGTGGCGTTTTACGTCTTTGGCAGTCCCGGCAGGTTCTGACATAGTGTCGTACAGAGCTAAGCAACTTCGGCCAGTAGTATTTAGTGCGGATGCGTGCTAACGTTCTGCTTACTCCTAAGTGTCCAGCTGATGGATCGTCGTGGCAAGCCTCCAAAATCTCTGGTCGCAGAGGTGAAGGGACGACAAGCAGGAATGTCGCTGTATTGTTGTCAAAGTTCCTTTTATACAGGATGTTGTTTCGTAGGACAAATGCTGACAAGGCGCGGACAAAAGGTCGTGGAACCTCGACAGACTGTCCTTGTAGGTACTTGATCAAGAGGAGTATCTCAGGGTCGGATCGCTGCTGATGTGCCATCTCTGATGGTGTCACAGCTCCCAAGAAAATAAAATCTTCACCATCCTCGGTGGACGCGGAAGCAGCAGGTTGAATCGGAGCAGGTGACAAGCAGTCCGCATCACTGTGCTTGCGACCTGACTTGTACACAAGCGTGATATCATACTGCTGTAATCGCAAGCTCCATCGTGCAAGCCGTCCACATGGGTCCTTGAGATTAGCCAGCCAGCATAGCGAATGATGGTCGCTTATAACTCGAAAAGGCCTACCATATAAATATGGTCGAAACTTGCTGATAGCCCATACCACGGCAAGGCATTCTTTCTCGGTCGCTGATTAGTTCACCTCAGCTTTCGAAAGAGTGCGACTGGCATACGCAATGACTCGTTCTTGTCCGTTTTGCCATTGGATGAGCACGGCCCCAAGACCTAAATTGCTTGCATCCGTGTGGATATCGGTTTCCGCTTCCTCGTCAAAATGCGCCAGAACAGGATGGCTTTGAAGGCACTTTCGTAGTTCATTGAAGGCATCCTCTTGTTCGGCAAGCCATACGAAAGGCATTTCCTCTTTTGTCAGCCGTGTCAGTGGTTCAGCAATTCGTGAAAAATTTTTAACGAACCGTCGATAATAGGCGCAGAGACCTAAAAATCGCCTAACAGCCTTTTTGTCTGTTGGCTTCGGAAATCTTGCTACGGCCTCAGTTTTTGCAGGGTCTGGGCGGACGCCTTCTGCACTGAAGACATGGCCGAGAAAAAGGAGCTCATGGAAGCCGAAATGACATTTCTGCGGTTTTATCGTCAAGTCCGCTGATTTGATCGCAGTGAGCACGGCCCGGAGCCTTTTCAAATGTTGCTCAAAGGTAGCAGAGAAAACTACAACATCGTCGAGATAAACCAGACATGACTGCCATTTAAGACTACAAAGCACTGTGTCCATCATCCGTTTGAATGTGGCGGGTGCTGAACAAAGGCCAAAAGGGAGTACCTTGAACTCGTATAAACCATCCGGTGTCACAAACGCTGTCTTTTCGCGATCTCTTTCGTCCACTTCTATCTGCCAATACCCACTTTTAAGATCCAATGAGGAAAAATACCTGGCATTTCGCAGCCTATCCAGAGTGTCATCAATTCTTGGCAGAGGATAAACATCCCGTTTGGTGACGGCATTCAGCTTCCGATAATCAACGCAGAAACGTAAGGTTTGGTCTTTTTTTCTTCACAAGAACAACAGGTGACGCCCATGGACTTGATGAAGGCTGGACTACATCGTCTTTGAGCATTTCTTTAACCTGATTACCAATAGCTTCTCTTTCTTTTGGTGACACTCGGTAGGGATGCTGGTGTATTGGCCTCACTGACTCGTCGACAATGATGCGATGTTTAGCGACAGGGGTGCGTCGAACCTTAGATGACAACGAGAAACATTCGGCGAATTCCCTTAAAAGACCCTCTATTTGCTCTTTTTCGCTTGGTAGTAGGCCTGGCTCGATGTCGATGGCTGCAAGGACAGACTCCACGTCTTCGAAATCAGAATCATTGGTTTCAAAAGTTCGCAGCTCCGTAACCTGGACGAAATCATTCAGACTGGCGATGACGGTTCCTTTTGCAACGTGCTGCACCTCATTTCCAAAGTTTGTGAGTAGAACATTTGCACATCCGTCACGTAACTTAACAAGGCCTCGTGCCATGCAGATCCCTTTTTGGAGTAGTAAGGCAGTGTTGTTGTCAGCAAATCCTTCGAATTCACTGAATGCTTTGTTGTTTACTGCGACAGATATGCTCGATCTTGGCGGAACCATGACGCCATCATCTGCAATACAAAGGTCATATACGTTTTCTTCCGTTTCAAAGGTACCAATCGCGTGTCTAGTCGAGAATGAGACGGAAGATTCTCGCAAGTTAATTACAGCGCCATTAGCTCGTAAAAAATCCATTCCGATAATCAAGTCTCTTGAGCAATCCGGCAGCACAATAAAACTGGCGACGTACGTGAAACCCCGTATTCCGATTCTTGCTGTGCATATTCCAGTAGGGTCGATGAGGTGCCCTCCTGCTGTGCGAACTTGTGGTCCCTTCCAAGGAGTCATCACTTTCTTTAGTATTTTAGAAAGTCCGCTACTCATCACTGAATAATCTGCGCCGGTATCTACCAGTCCGATGACTTCGTAGCCGTCAACGAACACACGTAAATCGGAAGCAACGTCACTATCGAAGCACCGGTTTCTGAATCGGTCGTCGTTCAGAGTCAGCAATGGAGGTTTTTCTGCATTAGCGTCGACAGCGGCCTTGCCTCCACAGGTCGCTGACTCTAGTTTTCCCGACGCGGGCTTGGGGAACGAGACCTTGGGGAGCTTGCTGAAGGTCTGGGGCTAGGCGATCTATACCTCCCCGTTGTCGTTGCCCGAGGTTGGTGTCGTTGGAAGCCACTTGAGGTTTGACGACCTGACAGGTATTCTTCAATTTCGAAGGGACGTTCACCATTTCGTGGTCGAGGTGCATTAACAGGAAAACCACGGAGTCCTGCCTGGCGGTAGTGGCACGTTCGGTAGAGATGACCAGGCTCCCCACAGTGGTAACACAGCGGTATCCTGTCGGGAGTGCGCCAGACATCGCTCTTCCTTAGTCTCCTCTCTGGCGTTGGCTGCAGGGTGCTCGGCGGCATCGGGTACTGCATAGGTGTAGCCGCCGCGACGTCCGCACGTCCTGGAGGTCCTCGTAGTAGCACATCAGCATACGTCATTCTCGTCTTCTGTTGTAGTGGCGGCCCTGGCTGTGCGTTGCTCGAAGGTTCGCGTACCACCTGCCTGACCTCCTCACGGATCACATCGGCCAGAGATGAAAGCATTGGAGCGTTCTGGTCAAGACGCTGCCTCTGCAGCTCTTCTCGCACAACAGACCGCACCAGCTCGCGTAGTGCTTCCATGCCGTTACCGAAGGCTGGTGGCAACATGTCCAAGGAAGTGACGATCGCATCCCGGTTGTATAACCTTGCTCGCTGTTGTAGCGTCCTTTCCATTGTAGTCGCCTCGGAACGAAACTCGGCGACGGTGCGCGGCGGGCTTCGAATTAGTCCGGCAAAGAGTTCTTGCTTGACGCCTCGCATCAGATGGCGCAGCTTCCTGTCTTCGCTCATATTTGGATCCGCTCGGTGGAATAAGCGAGACATGTCTTCCAGATACATGGCGACAGTTTCGTTATTGCACTGATTTCTTGTCTGGAGCGCAGCTTCAGCTCTCTCTTTACGGTCTGTGTTCGGGAAAGCAGCGAGCAGCTCCCGTCGAAAATCATTCCATGACCGGAAGGTGGCTTCGTGGTTTTCATACCACGTTCGTGCGCTATCTTCTAGTGCGAAGTAAACACTACCAAGTTTGCGCTCTTCCCCATATCCGTTAGCCTTTGCGACGCGTTCAAAGTGCTCAAGCCAGTCCTCTGAGTCCTCGTAGCTTTCACCGTGGAAAGGCTTTGGTAGCATTGGCTGGTTTACGACAATATTGGCTGGAGTGACCTGAGCTGTCATGTCGGTTGCGTACCCGTTCACAGCCGTTGATGTTCCAAGCGAAGTCGATAAAGGTGAAAATTCAGGACCCTCACCACGTAGGCGTCGACTGCAGCGCTGATGAATAGGCGTCAGCTCGTTGGGTCGAAATCGCTGTGGTTCTGGACTGTGCTCCGTCACTCGAGAGGGGCTTGGCATCATACCCAGCACCTCCACCAGATTTGTAACGCACTTTTCAATAAACTCTTTTAATAAGCTAACGTAGGCTGGGCGAACTTGTGCCCGAGAATTATAGCACAGCTAGATTGTCTCGAGGATTGCCTTCTGCTTCTTCTTCTACGTTCTTCTTTTCTTTCAACCCGGTTCGCGCGCAGCTGGGTCCCGCAGGCTCGTGCATCGCAAACCATCTAGAAGGCACAAGTATTTGCTAGCGCGCGTAATTTGAAGTCACATTGTGTCAATAGTAATGATGATTTCGCATGTGTAGCACAAATCGAGAATTCAGTGAAGAAACAGAGCGCCTGATTGAAATATTTGCGAGAGATTATAAACAAAGGTGATCCAAGATGTTTAATTCAAAAGCACTCGTTCAATGTTGCTTGGGTAGTTCAGTGTGCGCTCTTCAAACTAGAATACTAAATATTACACAGTAGCATGCCGAAGAGGGCCTATGAGAGAAAGGCTCATATCACCGATGGTAAATAATATTGCGAGAATAGTTTTGAATATTTAAAATAATTGGTGATTTTTCGTTGGACACCCATTATTTGAAGAGACCTGTTAAAATTATGCAGAACAACTCTCATGACTCAGACATCTTTAAGCGAAACTCAGCGGTGCTTTTATATTTATCAAGCAGTAATATGCTCTTTCATAAAGATGGACTAAATGTCACCGGTGCATCACTAGAGTGCATGCGGTGTAAGGAATCTCATAAAATATACATATAAAAACCGTATGCCATAGAGTCATTTTAGAAAGGTGAGACTAATAGTAAAGACACATCGTGAACTTACTTACAACGCAACACCAACTAACCTACTGGCTCAAGCAACTGGCCCAACTTACCGTCTTACTAGTAAAGACGCATTTTACAGCACACTCATTCTTTGTCAAAATAGAGGAAACGTCATTTTCAGGTACGTATCACTAAGCGTTCTGGCATTCAGGCTTTTATCTACAACATTATACACCTACAAGTTTTTCCGTAAGTTTCACTTTACTAACCCGGTGATGTTACACAAAAGAGTGTAATATATATCTCTATATTTCTGAGACACTCACCTATACAAGGTCTTCTTTTCCACTAAGAGCAAGGTGTGTATGAAAGATGATTGCACACAGTGAAGCCAACAGCCTAGATATAGAAACTCTTGAGATGGAGCCTCAATTGCCAGTCAATGCGTGGAAATCGTTCTTCAATAACGCTGAGTTGTGGCAACGCCTTTATAAAGAAATGTGGGCTACCAGTATGCACAACAATGTGTCTGTGTGGTGGTCACGTTCTCTTCAATACAAAATAAAACTGTACTGATTTTCATTACATACCGTTAATTGATGTTCTGAAAGCGCGGCTGTGCGTTGTGTGTTCATGTGGCCTTTTAGGACGACTCGTTGTGAACTTCCTGCTTGTTTGTTCGTGTGTATGTTTGTGTGTGTGTGCGTGTTTGTTATATTTCTCTCTCTGTTTCTCTCTCTCTTGGCCTTCTCTACAGCCCCTATTTCCCAAACCCTGCGCAAGTTATACAGCAAACCGGTTACTTCTATACCAGGTCAACCTCCCTGCGGCGTTATTTTTATCAACCTCTCTCTCTTTCTGTCTCACTTTCTTTATTTTATTGCATCTAAAGTTGACAAACTGCAGAAATTTATTGCCAAGAAATGACAATAGTATGTCGATATCGAAAGCACCCTTGTCGAGTATGTTCATGAGTGTGCAAGCCGACGTTCATTCGAAAAGTGCACAGGAATAGGCCGTTATGCTGATAGCCTGAGACAAGAGCCCAAAGAAGTTTTCAAGATTCTCGAAAAAAATCTTGAATGTGTCACCTTTTCTGCCATTTCCCTTTCCCAGAGAAGTCTCTTTCCTTGAGGGCTCAGCGTAGGCGTGCCGATGAAGAATTGCATAAGGGGGCGTTTTGGCTTTGCTGCTTATGGAGCGTCACATATGTTTTTCCTATTTATGGTTTCATTTGTGATAATAAACTCAGTCGATAGCCAGTGCTTTGTATGCAAGGTCACGTTATATCGGTCACGAACCGTAGAACAAAAAGAGTCGAAACCATATAACAACAGGCATCAACGCCCACCGACGTTCGAAGCACGACTAGGGCTGCAGTGTGTTTTCAATTCTTAGACAGCCAGTAAACAGTCTGCGTAGACTGCTTAGAAGACAGTGTCAAGCCCATGCTGTCCTAGAATTGGAACACGTCTGGACGGCTTTTACGCGACGAGGCGCCGCCTTGCGTCCAGAAGAGAAAGCCAAATGAAGAAACGTAACAGTTGCATTTTCTGGCTTATTTCGTACTGAAATATATAAAAAATAATAAACGCAACTCACATTGAGCAACTGGAGAAGCGTCTGCTTGTGTGGAGACCACCATTCCGGCGAGATAGGATGTATCTGTGCACAGAGGGAGCAAACAAATCTTTCCTTCCTCCGTGTATCTGAGTGATTTGCCGAGCCGCCATCTTGTTTAGACAGCAAAGTAGCCTGCATCATATTTGTCTGCGCTATGTTTTTCTCGGAGCTGTCTATTTGCCGGTTACGTGAAAAATGGAACGGAACTTAAGATGACTGCTGTTTATTTAGCTGCGTATTTAGTCGTCTATTGTGAGTATTGGAACCCATCCTAGGTGAGGAGGGGTGATATACTTACAAGCAAATGCTCAATACAATCTTTTTCAAATATTCTTAAGTTTATATCCGTCAAAGTTAACTATATATTTATTTTACGGTATATAATATACTTGGCTAAATGAATGAATGCCTCATTTTTGGGTCGAATGACATAAATAAGCAATCTACCAGGGCTTGAGCTTTCTTCGGCACATTGCCGGGTTAATGACGCATTGCGCACTTTTGCGTAGTGTCCGTGCGTTTCGTAGTTTACTTATTTGCTAATGTGTTATGCAGTTGTGGGAAATTTCAGAGCTGCAGTAGCTCACAGAATACTTAGATATCCGCTCCTGTGACTGCCAACTGGAGCAAGATATACACCTTCGATGGTGTATATCTTGCGCTCGCTTTTCTTGATGGTGAAAGCAACACGCTAAATGACACAACTCTGGAAAGTGATATTGTCAAGGCTGATGTCTCGCTGGAGAAATTTTTCAATAGTGAGCAACGTAAGGTTTCCAACTATTGTGCTATTATGCTCGTGAACAGGTGTGTCATAACTCCTCCATCTGCAAAGTATTCGGGTTATGTTGCAAGTACACTGTTTGGCTAACAAAACAACCTTCATTCCCAATCATTCAGTCGGTCTTCCTTTTCTATCATGCACGTAAACTACTAGTCATGAAGGCACAATAAGATCGCGTACCTATTAAAGGCATGTAATGGCGAGTGATTAAAAAAGTTCAATTTCTTGCTATATAGCGCAAATATACGATGTCGCTGCCGCTGCTGGTTGTGGCATCAAACTTATTTCGTAATTTTTATTTTCTGTTGTCTTATTAATACGTAGGTGACAATGGTGGCAACGAGCCACTGAGTGCTGGATACATGACCTTCTACGGAAGCAATGCTATTACCGTTTTATATACCTATACGTTGGTTTATGTATGCTGCTTTTCACTTTCTGTCTCGTCTCGATGCTGTGTTCGATGCTCAGCATGTACAAACTCACCCGCTGCCATCCAGTGGCGTGATATAGACCACTTTGCTTTTATTTAAACACATGCCAACATAATGAGATCCCGAATAACGAGTCATTGTAGAACAAAGCAACATGTGGTATAGAAAAACACGCAGTAAATAGAGTCATTCGCAATTTTTAATGCCCATGAGCAAAACGACCCACTGAAAAGCCACTATACAAATATGAGTTAGCTTCCTCTTTATTTATACTTAGTCTTGTAACTGCAATTTAGCATCATTGTCCTCACTGCCACTATAAAGGTGATATTCTTACTATAAATTCAAGGGAGAGGAAGTTTAGGGCGCGTTTTTCTTTGTTAGACACAAATGATGAGAGCTAACAAAGATGCCAAGGAAAGTATGTACAGGGGATTAGTTTATAGTAACTTTAAATTTAAACAAATAGGACTACACACTAGAAAACTCGACACTGGAAGCAACGAAACCTGCAGCCTTCAAATAACGTTATATGAAGGTCACATTGGGCGTACTACGTGACCCCAACAGGCATGAAAAAATGTTCCGCACTGGCTGTAATGTTTACAGGGTGCACCGACTCACACTTCTCCGTTTATTTGCACATATTTACCGTTTTAAGGGAACGGAGAGTAGACCGCCGCTGTAGCTCAGTTGGAAGAGCGTCGGACGCTTTATTTGAAGGGCGCTGGTTACGTTTCAGCTGGCAGAAAACTATATTTTCACCCGCTTCACTTTATTCACATTTACAATAAAATAATACGATTCCTCATACTTCCCTTGTGACTATTGCCTGTTAGTTTTCATTATTATGATATATACGTGCACATTAAAGAACAGGCGTTATTGCGAACGTAGGTCTGCCTCGCAACAATTATCGTCTTCTATCTCAAGCGTTCTTCCTTGCGTTTTTGCCGATCATGCGGTACTTCTCAGGCCGGGACAATGCGGACGCTGAGGGTGCGAGATAGCATTCTTGGTAGGATATACAGCATTCTTGATAGGGTCGTCACGAGCGCTAGTAATGATGTTGAATATTACTGCTGGCTGGAGAACGCTCTGGTTTTGCTATGTATTATTTGTTGTCTGTCCGCACAAGCAAACATTTTGAAACGTAAATAAAATGTCCTACAGTATTAACCAGGCGCAAAGCACATAAACTCAGCCTGCTACCATATTACCCTTTATGTGTAAAACTCTGATAAATGATAGAACGATTGCATTAACTCTCAAGAAACAAGACTGAGATTTTCATTCTTTTTACACCGTAACTAATTTAATAGTCTCAGTTTTGCATAGATATTGCAATTTTAGCGTCATCGTAATGCCATATAGAGGCACCTGACATAAGCTGCGCATTCGCTATGAGCTTATTTTTCATCATCATTGGCGTCATCGTCATGGCGTATAGTAGGTACCACAGAACTCACATTGGAGGGGCTATACCCTAAGGTTGTGCGTCTCTAATAAGATAGAAGGAATAGAGAAGAATAGAGAGTACGAAAGACTTGGATCACAACCAAGGACACAGGAACAAGCGCAAACTCACCCTGTTTAATTATGATTGGAACCAACACATTCATAAATACACAAAGAACGCTATGTACGTACGCCAAGGTAGGCACAAAAAGTACACCTGTGAAGCTAGAAACCTCCCCACTCCCTCTGCTTTATACAGGCCGATAGAAGGTTCACAGACACATTAAGACGTCTAGTGCGATATTATAGAAGCTTCTGAACCCAACTGTGCTTTCTTATTTCCACTACTACAGAATATCTCTACCTAATTTTTTCGAGGATCACGTGGTCAGGTATTGCAATGTTCAGCTAAATTAGTCTTTTCTTTTTCTTTGGAGTGAAATGATGTACCTTGAATGATTTCTTAAAAAGTTCCATGATCACAAGATGCGTGGCAGCTTTTGTGTGCAGACTGGCAGAATTGAAGAAGCTGGGTACATTGTTGAAGTAGCGAGTTCGTGTTACAAAAGCTTAATGGTCCAAGAATTTCAGCGGCAGCCAACAGTGCACGGCGTGTGACGTGGCTCGGCGTAATCTACACCGAGTGCCGCATTTGCTGGAATGTATCGTGTTCCGATTGCTCATTACTTCTCAAAATATCTGTTCGTTCTTTATTACTGCATTCATGAGAAGACAGTGCTTTGCGTCAGAAGGCATCTGAGGCCTTCAAATGAGCATTCTCAGTGGTATATAAAATTCCACTGCACTGCAAAAATGTCTGCATAAGCCAAACGGGACGCTGCAAAAATGACCAAGTGAGGAATCATCTGCAAAACACAAAGGAAGAAAGGCAGAAGGGAATAAACCTAATTGTTCGAAGTGGTACAGCAGTGAATGTTACACTTCTACCCTAGGTGGGATGTCTCCTCATTCCAGGAACCCTCTAGCCCTCGCCGCCTCCTTGGTTCTGGCGAAGGGACCTCGTTGTTCGTACTGGTCCTTCGAGGTGAGCTTGGCCTCCCCCGTATTGAGAAGCTGTTAATCTTCTTGAGCAGCGCCACAGGTATTCAGCGGAGGAGATAGGCATTTATGCGTATTGCATGGACATTCGAAGATCATGTGAGCCAACGTGTCAGCTCCGACACAAGTCGGGCAAAAATATTCGTGTAATGTTGAGTACATTCGGTGCATTAGTCAGTATGTATATGTGTTGCTCTGTAGCCTTGTTAGATTGGTGCTGTCCTCTTTGTTGAGCTTTGAATGTGGTAGTACATACTCTCTGCGTGCCAGCCTATGATGTTGAAGTACTGCAGGGTCGGTGATAAGTATAGACTCAGTATCCACAGACACAGTCCTTGTGCCTATAAAGTGGGAATGGATAGCCCGGTAGGCGTGATCGTGGGCCTCGGCGTCAGCCGCTTCATTCCCTTCTTCCTTCATGCCCAGGAACCCATGTCACACAGGGGGACGGCAACGGAGTGCTTTGGTGCTGCAATATCTGGATTGATCGTGTAGACACACGACATGTGCTGTAGTTTTCAATGGCTGGTTGGGATTTTGTAAATATCACAGCTTCACCGAAGCACGTTGTGGTAGATAGTGCAATTACCCCCTTCTCTGAAGTTTCCGGGCTTCGGGCACGTACTGTGGCAGATGCGAGTCCTACGCCTCGACAATCACCGACGCTCAAAACAAAGGCGTCCTTATAGGACACTTGGCGGCGTCTGTGTATCTGGCGTCGGGATCTTTGCTGTGAAGTTACTTTGCCACAGAGCGTCCACCCGTGAGTGCCTTCTTTCCTTGTGATGTGTGGTGTGCATATTGGGCGGTATTCGTGCAATGCTGTAATATTCACGGCAGTTTGGCGGAATCCGTTATTTTGGGTCCGCGTCCGAGTCACCTATGAAGGTTTTGCTATGGTTGAGCAGTTGTAGCGTCGATCTTCCAGTGGGCCAGAGCTTTAGCTGTTCTAGTGACTAGCCTTGGGTGTTTCGGCTAGTTGCTGCCAGATATTGTGCACGCCCATGTTCTGTAGCAATGCATTGGAAGCCTTGAATGGGAGCCAAAAAGTGTGAAACAGTAATTTAGGTGAGCGTTTTATTACATACACGAGTGATCCTCTACTAAATAGGATCGAGATTATCAGTAGAAGTAGATCTATGAACGCATATTTGCTTCTTTAGGCTTTTGGTATATCGTTAAAGGCATAATAATGTTTATTAGTGATGTTTTTGTTGGCTGTAAAACGGAAATTCGAGGTTTCTGTAGGTGTAATTTTCTTGTGTGTCTGAGCTATGCACAGGAATTTCTGGTCTACCGATTATTCAGTGATTCCATCCATGAAACACCAGTGTAAGTTCGGGCTTGACCCAGTGCCCTAGCTTGTGATTGTGTCTTATTTTCACGCAACTTCTTGTTTTCGAATATGTTTTGCCTAAGAGGCATAATGACCGGTTATTGACCAGAGTTTTTATGTAATAAATACCTACAGGCTCATTGTGTTGTGAAGCTGAATTGACAACGTGAGAAGACAAGACATCTTACAAAGAAAAGAACATCATTAACACAAGTGGCTGTATGCATCCTGCCCACTCCTAGGGGAAAGGGGGTGGCTTGACTGCGTGTTAACTACGGGTTATGTACCAAAGAAGGTCGAATCAAAGTTTGCCTGTCTCCTGTCAATATTTAACTATAAAACCGACCTAGGAGCTTATCTGTTTCGAGTGACTTACTGTTAGGTGACGAAGTCTTCTCAGTATGGTTATTTAATTATTGGGAACTATGTGTTCTATTTTCCCGCGTACAGGTTCTTCGTATGCATTCTTCGTAGTCACTTTGTCTCAGAGTTCAAAAACACCTTTTCTGCTATTTAAACTTGTCCCTTACTGTGAGAAACATCTGTATGCTCTTCTTGATGACTACGTAGGCATTACATACTTTTCAGAAGCAGCTACGCAACTGCTATAATAGATCCACGCGTTCATTCATATTGATATTATTTCGTTTGTATTGATTTCATCACTAAAGATAAAACTGGGAAATAAACAATCCCGCCGAGGTGCAACAGTGAATGCTGTCAGGAACGAAGAAGACCCAGACCCGATTGTCTGGCTGCGTTGAAGGTCAAGGAATCAACTGAACGAGCTAGCACTCCAGGCTCGTGCGCGTGCCCACCACCCTTCCTTCTTTATTTATTTGTAACACACTCCTGCGGCCAGCAAATGAGCACACGTTTTAAGAAAGCTTTGAGTGAGCCTGCCAGGAGGCGTTACACAGAGATTATGGAGGGCTTTGGTGACGGTGATGAACCTTCGGGAGGCGGGGGCTTGTTTTGCGGGGGAAACCGTCCATTCAAGCTATAGTATTTAGATGACTTCTTGGTGGTGTTGTTTGCTATCTTTAACGTTCCGTCAAAAGACCCGGTGCGCTTGCTTCTCTGTTTGGCACTGCTGATAGCGTTGACACGATACCGAGACTCACGCCGGTGGCTTTTGTGTTTCTTGCGTCGCTTGTTGTAATGGGATGAGTCTGACTTTAGTGTGTTTTTGTAGACTCTGAAGACTCCCTGGTAAGCAGCGTTATCCTTGGGTTGTTGGCGTTTCATGTGAAGTCTCGGCAGGTGCTGTGCCAATATGCTCCGCTCGACTCTTCGAGTGTCAGGTGGTCATGATCGTGTGCCTGGCTCGCAGGTGCTTCTGATCTGAATGAAGAATCTAAGGTCGATGATGGTTCTTTTTGGTTTGATAAGGAGAACGACGATCCAAAGGATTTTGGTTCCATCAGGCAGTGACGGTGCCACGGGAGAGAATCTTGGCCGCGTTCGGAAGCAGTCGATATTCGTAGACGTGCTCTGTGGCTGGTAGCGGATGGTCGGCGTCCGTCCCGGCATCGCGAATGATGGCCCACATTGAGCCGACATTTTCAGGTACAAGAGTTTGAGTCAAGATGGTGTTTTTGGAGGCATCGCTGTGGAAGTCTCCCAATGACTTCTCGATCATGGTGTGTCCCCGCTTGGCGAAAATCTTCGTTTGCGCCAGTTTCTTGCACGAGGTGCGTGGCGTAGTGCTGAGGCTGTGTGGTGTGGCGCTCGTACATGCAGCTCAGGCCTCTGGCGTCAGTTCGGTGGGGTCGTAGACGTCAAGCGGTCCATGAACCTGGCTGTGTGTGGCTCGTAGCAGCGCTTCCGCTCACAATCCCTATCATCGGCTTCCTTGGGCTTCAGGAGAGACTAACTAGACAGCCTACCGCGAGGACCAGGTCTCAGGCGCGTGTAGGACGATAAGTAGGGCTCCGCGTGTTGTTGTTCACAAGCCATCTCCTCGAAGTTCATTGTGCTGCGTGACGGATAGATTATGCATTCACCCTCATGATCGGTGAAGTGGGACTGCCTTCGCAAGTTGTGGTTCAGGCCGTGAGAATTCAGGTCCTTGTAGTCTTTGCGCATGGGGCATCCGGGGTTTCCCTTGACGATTGAGCCTTCTACAGCGTACCTTGCTGACAAGTTTCAGCACTGAATAGCCGTGTAGCACGCGAAAACCAATGGTTTTTCATCGTGTACCCAAACCCATTGGTGTTGTAGTTGGCTTAGAAGTCATGAGGCCCGTCGAAAGCGAAGTCGCAGCCTGGGGCAACGAGGAGGCGAGAGAAGCCGCGAGGGTGGTCGACGATGAAGTCGCGACTTGGAAAGCGAGAGGAGTAGAGAAGCCGGTCGAAGGCGAAGTTGCGGCCTGCTCCGACGTTGAGGCGAGACGATCCAGGAGGCTGATTGAAGACAACGTCGTGGCGGGGGTCGATATAATTGCGAGATCCTTACGGAGTGCAGTGGTAGTGATGGCAGCTGATGCTGGTGGGGTTGGCGGTGATGACTTGGTTGCGGGGCGTGCTTACCCTTGAGCGCAAATGACTTTGTCCTCAAAGTCGCTGGCCGTAATTAGGTCTACTTCCAAGTCTTCATAGTGAAGGTAAGCCTGGATTTTTCTGTCAATGTTCATTATGTGGGCGTGTTTCGTGACAATAACTGCGAGAAGCTTCTGGAGCCAGAAAACGGGCGTCGTTGAGTTGGCCAGAAGGGCGTCGAGCATCGAAATGCCCTTTGTGATGGCTGTCCGGTAGAAGCCACGTTGTACTCGAAGTTGATCCATTGTCGAAGCCGAAGGCCAGACGACCGGTTGGGTTTCGGCACCAAAACGAAGTGTGAGAAACGAAGAGGACCCAGACCCAATTGTCTGGCTGCGTTCAAAGTCAGGGAATCAACTGAGTGAGCCAGCGCCCCGGGTTCGTGCTTGTGCCCACAGCTCCCGCTTTATTTATTTGTAACAAACGGATCAAGTAACTAGTGAAATGTTAATGAGCACCAATTTATTTTCTTTGAAAACACATTTCGTTGATGAGGTGAGGTGCTTACCCCACCATGGCTACACTGTCAATGAGAGAGCTTACAGATACCTGAAAATTGATTGATGTCATGTGATTGTTTACGGGCGTAGTGTGTGGTCTAAATTTTCCGGAAATATTGAGCTGTGAAGGCTGCAGTATTCAAAATGCGTCTTTAGCTTCTTGAAATAAACGCTGGTTTAAGAATATCACGTAAACGCAAGCACTCCTGCTTTACTACAGCTTACGAGTTGCGTTAACGCATTATCTGCGCTAATATTTTCTACGTGATCTTGCATGCCAAGAAGGTAAGGCTGAAAGAACGTTGGGAAGAGCAGTCTATTGGCAGGCGGATTTTAGCTGTCGTCTATGATGCGAATGATTAGCACACTTCAAGACAATGGGTAACTGCAGTCCAATGTGAAATGCTTTCATAAGCTATCATAACGCCACGTTCCATTCCTAAAGTTTTGTTATCGCCCCAATACAATACACAATTCTCAACGGAAACCGCGCCTGCAGTTTTCAAGAAGCTTCAGGACTGTAGTAGATCATTCCGATGAGATTACGCCCACTCCGCGAACTGTACAGATTATTCTGGAACCTACGCCGCCGCCAGCGATATCGCTGGAACATTCGATGGCAAGGGCATAAATGCCGACGCACTTCGACGCTCCGTTCGCCGCTATCAGTCCAAGACTGCTACTGTACCCGACTTTCCGTTTACTGGGCACAGGTTCGCCCAAATAAACGATTTATTATTTGACTCGCAGTGTGCTCCATTCATTCACGTCACGACCCTGCGACAATATGGGAGTGATAAGAGTTCAACTTAGGGGATACACAATTGATACCACGTGTAAAAGAGATGATGTTAAGAGATATACAATAAAAGATGATCAACAAAATTAATTGCAGCACTTTATTTACCGCATCCTATTTTGTTATTCGATGATTGAAACTGTTTTCCCTGACTAGGCGTACTTTTCTTACATTGAAACTTTTCATTTGCATTTTAGCCATGATGAAATAAGTCATCAATCATAAAAAAATAAAAAATAAAAGTGCATGCAAAGTCTGCTGGCACATCTCCCCATGTCGTTTCCTACTGAATTGTGTTAGCAACGATAATTATTCAACCCCACCGCGGTGATCTAGTGGCTAACGTACTCGGCTGCTGACCCGCAGGTCGCGGGTTCGAATCCCAGCTGCGGTGGTTGCGTTCATATGGTGGTTTTGGGACGTTAAACCCCACATATCAATCAATATCAACAATACTTAATCAGCAAAGTAGTCCTTGGTCTACTTTGACTGTTTAATTTTCGGCTATGTTGTGCGATTTGTCGTAAATCATTATATTACTCTACTGTTCAGAAGAAGCCTGGTGGGAAACAACTATGGCACAATACGATAGCGAGTCTTAACTCTGAAGAAGACACATGACGCAGCACGAGTCTCAATAAAGGAGGGCACAATATTTTGAAAGGTACTGTTATTTTATTGCTGCCTACATACTGATATACAATGGGTGATATATTGCAAAATTAATGATGATGAGGCAAGCTTCCTGTGCCCGAAGAAACACAAATTGTCATATATATGGCCATCGTTAGGACTAACACTTCCACGGTTCATTGTGGCACCGGTGCGAGCATGTTCGTAATAGGACGCAAAGCAGATCTCACCGTGCTATGTAAACGTAGGTGCGTACAGCTATTAGCGGCGTTTGTTTCCAACTCAATGCTTGGCTTATTCCTGTTATATAAGGACGTGATCAAATGCACAACACAATTACAAAAGACACCTCATGATGACGTACAGGCATCATAACCTTTTTTCTAGGAATAGAAAAGCGGGCCATGGGGGGTTGGTGGAAAAACGCGTTTTATTCACAGAAATTTCAATGCTTGACCTTGATTGATGAGTCTCTGTCCTACTTGGTCTATTTGGACGCGTATTTGTTCGAAGAAGTCTGCCTCATTAACATTATCTTCAATAGCATAGGCAGGAATTGATTTCTCAAGAATTTTTGCAACCAACGTCACAGCCTTCTTCTTAAGTATTTCTTGTGCTTTCTCAAGGGCCACTTTTGCAGCAGCTTTGGCGACGACCTTGACAGGTTCTTTAAGTTCTTTCCCTATGGTCTTGAACGCCACCTTCATTTTCTTTCCTGCCTTTTTCATTGATGCCTTGAATTTTTCCCAAAAGCTACGAAAGGAATATTCTTCTTCCTGTAAAATAACAAGGATGTGTCAGAGTTGATAAGCATGGCAATGTGGCTGAAAAATTTCTTCGAACAACATTTCGAAGTGGAAAGAACGAGCATGCTATTACCTCGCGGTGTTTGCTGACCGGGTGTCATGAAGAAATAAGCTCTTTATTGGTGCATATAGGAAACATATGAATCGTGCAAACCGTAATGTAGCGCAAAAAAAAAAACACAATGAACGCACAGAACCACACACCACAAGCGCTTCTAACCACTTCATTTATATGTTAATGACAATTAGTTGCGCCTTTTTGCACCACATTATGATTTTCAGCAATTACCAACTAGCACAAGAACAAGTCTTCCTGCAAGATAAGAATTGTGAATTGTCTCTTACCCTGCTTTGCTATGCATTCACCCAACTGATGACTTGTTTTCCGTTTATTATGATGCGCGATAAACTTTTTCAGTTCGTTTTGTTTGTTTCAACTGCGCAAGCATTAAGATAACAACGGGTAGCCAAAAGGCGCCTTATCGTGATATTTTTAACACTTACTGTTGAGATTGTCCGCGTGTGCTATAAAAAACTACGTAGTGAGAAGATAACAGCACCTGTAGCATGGCTATCGAAAGCGAGTATAAATGGACTCTCGTCTCTGAACTCGGAAGATTTTCGGGGCGCTATAAAGGACTGTGAAGCAGCACAGGCTGGTAGCAAAAGCAATAATAAGAGAACTCGCACGTTGCACACTTAAGCAGCAATGTATAGAGCAAACTACTGCCGCAATTGACATTTCATACTTGAAGCTTCTACCTCACATATGGTATTAGGGCGCAGAGGCTACTGCAACTTGAAGAAGAAATACTTTTGTGATAAGGTCAGTAAAACCCGTTGAAATTTTGGCAGGTCTACATGGACTAATAAGCAAAGACTGTTGTATTATCTAAGATGTACATGTCCCGCATTATGCGCAACACTTACTACACCGTTTTTCATTAATTTGCGATGCACTGTACGCCATTTATTTCACAGTCCTTTCAAAGACCCCATCTAGGCTCGTTATTTCTACAATTGTTTGAGCACTCAAAGCAATGAAGATAAAACAGCGTTCGCACTGCATCATTCACCCGCTATTTTTCGTAACCTTCTTACGACGCATGTATTCAGCGTAAGTTTCACTTAAGTTTAATTTGCTCCGTAAACACGTGTAATAAAAGCTTAGTTCATCGGAAAAAGTACAACGTAAGTCAGTCACACTCAATCACATTTCTAGTACACGTTAGCGGCCAAAAAAACTGACCATTCACCGCAAGGCGTCATAAACATTGGCTCACTAAGCTCATGAGTACCTTCCAGAGGCTCCGAAAATTTGCTTGATCATAGCCTACATTTAGTCTGCAATCTTCCTAATTCCTGATGCCAAGAGTTAGCATAGCTATATTTGACAGCGATAAGGATGAAACAAACCAATCTGAACTACTAACTGTACTTTACTTTGCTGGTCGCTTATGAATCTTTTTTAGCTGAACAATGAGCCATTTGAGAATGAAGTCCTCTGTGTTTGCCAGTAATTGAGATTCATTACAGTTTCAATAAAATTAGCATAACAGAAGTGGTTTTCTATTGCGGCTCGTGATAGAAAAGGAGAGTACGATTACACAAGAAGTGACATGTATGAACTGCAATTCCATCAAATTGAACAAAGGTTGCGTAGCGCTCATGGAACAAATATGTTCATTATTTTGTATAATAAAATACTTAGGAGCTCTTTGTTCCTTACATCCTAATATGTTCTTCTCAGGCAGCTTTATACCTAATGATTCTGGGCTTCAGTGATTGTTCTTACTGTGTGCTAACGAATCACATGTTAATTTCTGCCTTAGCCGGTGCTTGTCTACGTTGTGCGGATATACTCAACAACTAATGGTTCAATAATGTCTTGATGGTTGTTTAGAACAAATGCGCTCTTTTGATGAAAGAGAATTATAGATCATCAGTACTTTGCACTATGGATAGATTTGCTTCCTGTTTGTCATAGTAAAATATATGCTCTGTACAGCACCAGTATCACGTACCATTTGGGACCAACATTTGCTACTGGTGAGTCTACTTGTGAATAATCTCAACCTTCTTACCTCTACGTCAAGTGTTCTATCTTGTGCCATATCAGCTGCCACATCGCGTAGGATCTGACCAAGCGCAATGGCTTCGTCTGCTAGATCCTCTGATATGGTCTCTAAGGAGTCATTAAGATCAGTTTGATCCTCTGGAAGGATGGAAGCCCCCGCTGCATTGGAAATAAAATTATGTCACATTTCGAGACAAAAACAACTCTCTAATAATGGAAAGCCACAAAACTTTAACAAGCCCAGTTATCACAAATAAAGCAGGCATAAATTGCATACAACACTATCTAGATTCGTTGTCGTGTGCGCATCTGTACAGTAAAGAAATACCAATTTATTCGTAGTACCATTACTCCACGTGCTTACAGCTGTATGAGCAATATTGATAATACGACGTACGTGGCAAAATAACATACCTATTACAGCCAGGACACCAAATAAACAAGCTGTTACAATAATATTCTTCATGTCTGTGAAAGAAAAAAAAAGACCGATTGCAGTTAGACAGTAGCAATACATTGTATATACGTTTGAACTTTGTGTAGGAAATGCGAATGTTGTATATTGGTAATACTTCTTCTCGGAAGTTGTAGTGAAATAAAGAATATGTGTATATATAGAAAAAATTTGTGCATACAGAGTTTCATATTGCATGCATTCTCCTTTGACCAAACTTGCCTCACTTGTGACGTATAATAAGCATTGAAAAGCTGTGTTGCCAATACTTAGTATTACTCGTATGGGTGACATGAAGCCCTTCGTCTAAAGTAAAATCACATTCAGCCATGATGTTTTTCAGTGGAGTACTAAAGACCGCTTCGTTCCATCTTTGGACTAATAAAGACATATTTTATTGTTTTATAAGAATACTATATTAACTGAAAACAATCCACAATTGTCGCTTATTTACATCAAGTCTGAATTTTTTTGTGCCTTATAGCGGCCTTGATATTGAAGTCGTAATGTAAAAATATTCATACAGGAAATATACACTGAAAAATGTTATAATATTGCTCACCTATTTCTCTTGAGATGTGCTATGGGCTTCTTCCAACCTGAGTTGATGGTGTAGCCAGAAAATCCTCTTATGTAGTTCACATCACGTGCCCTGTCGACAGGGGTGGTCATTCGAAGCACAATATCGTGATTTGTGAGACTGCCCAACATTATCAAATGGAGAAAAACACCCTCATTTATCAACGCAATTCACAGAAGACTGCAGCAGTCCGCCAGGTTGTACAATGAGAGACGCATGAATAGCAGTTATCTTTAGCCTTCCTGATAGGCAATTGATATGGTGTCCTGTAATGCACAGATCCTGGAGCGATTGCTATATTGGTGTTTCATAGCATTACAAAGGAAATAACGCAAACAACCGGCCCTCAGACAGGCACGATGCTTTGCCGAAAGTTTTCTTTGTGACAGTTAAACACTTACTTGTAGCTTTGCATCTGGTAATGCTAAAAGTTGTTCGCAAATATTTTAGCGTTATGTATATATAGTGTTATCTTTGTTAATTTGGGAATATTTTGCGTCAGTCTCAAACGCATGGCTCAATGTCAGATGAATCTAGCACGACACAGTGGGACAGTGCCTAATTCTACGTGCAGTCAAGCTTCGGTGACGCAAGGTGCTCCTCACAATAGGGATACCTGTTAGCGGTGAAGAAATAAACGATGTAGGGGCTTTGAGTGTGTTCTCCTCAAAAAACTTAGGCCCCGTATCTGCATGTTACACAGCAAATGTCGTCGAAAGACGATAGTTTTGCGTCTGGAGAGAGTGGAAAAAAAACGTTTATTTGATGTTCTGCTCAAGAAAATTGGTGAATGATAATATGGAAGCACTGCGTTAAAGTGCCTCGAGCGTGCAGCAAAAGCGAACGAGCGGATCAAGTCCCGTCACACGTGAGACATGAGCGCTATCTGGCAGTTATTCTGGAAAACGGGGCGCACACCAGAAAGGTGCGCATGACGACGGGTAGGTGCCACCACCGTGTCGTCTTAGCAAAACGTTCGAAACACATGCCGTTTCGTGCAAGCGTTGCATGGCCAAGGCAGCGTTTTAAAGGATACGATCCTTAAAATTACTTAAGTATGGCTTTTCTAGTAGAAATTACACATACATAATATTGACGTGTTGTTATGGTGCCTCCAATATGCGCAATAATTGCTTTTAGTTTGACAATTGCACAAGTATGAACGCTTAACCATGAGCAATATTGGTGGGCGCTGAGGATGATGTCGGCCGTTCGGAGTATTGTTTGGTCACTTTGGTGTCGTTTAAATTACCGTTAAGGGTGGACACAGCAGACAGAGAGACAGACAGAGAGAGACAGAGCAGCTAACAAATGAACAAAGGGGGGGGGGCGAAAATAATTGCAGCATATTCGTAAAGTAAATGATGATGAGTAGGGTGAAGCTTCAGAAGGTTTCTTCGCAAAACCGTGAATCATACGCTCGTGGCATGTCTGTCTGTCTGTCTGTCTGTCTGTCTGTCCTGTCTGCCTGTCTGTCTGTCTGTCTGTCTGTCTGTCTGTCTGTCTGACGCACGGACGGATGCATCGATGAACGCAAGAACGGACGCACGAAAGAACGAATGAACGGCCGCATGAACGGACAGGCGGAGGCATGAATGGACGACCGCACGGATAAACGGACGGACGCACGAACTGCCGGATGGACGAACTGATGGACGGAAGCAAGAATGAAGGGACGGACGGAAGCGAGGACGTTATCATTATTCACTCCATGGTTATGCTGTGATTTTTTGATTTATCATAGTACAAGTAACGTCCTCTATTATCATACCATTTGAAATTTTCAGTGCATATGCATTTCGTTGCATGTAAAAGTACCGCCCTCTACGGCTGGTTCAAGAAATAACGAGAGGTGACTACATACGATTACGAACGGACCGTCAGCGCACTCCTTAATGAGCTTCGCCTCTAATATATTCTTTGCCGCATGGCACTTCGGGTGTTGTGCGCACCTCGCAAATGTTCTCTAACGCCAACAGCACTTGCTTTACCTCCCCAACGTAACGATGGGGCCTCTGTCTACGTCAAACCATAGAAATTGTTGATTTGACCTGAATGATTAGATGAGCACAATACCTTACTTTAAAACCAAATAATTATATCTTTTGTGCAACGTTTTTTACTAATGATCACTCAGAATCGGCCCTGCATGCAGGGCTACCAAAGAGTACAAGAATCGTGAGGTTACAATATCGGTGTAACTGTTCTTTTATTGAGAAGTGAAGCTGTATCACGGAAACGCACAATATAGGCAGACTTATTTTAGGATATTTATTTACACGCAGTTCTGTGGTGTCCAACTCGCGCAATGAACTAAAGCTGTCTGTGCGAAATATTACGGTTATTTGAAAAACTTCCGTAGTATTACGCACTGTTTTCTCTGAAGCGATGTTTTTGCGAACCAATATTGTTGGTTATAGAAGTAAAACACGTTCTTTTTCTTTCTGTAGCAATAAGAGCTATCACCAGTGTTGTCACACCTTTGATATACCAAACAGCCAATTGGCTGTCCCTTTCTGCTTTTTCCGCAGAAACGCCAAAAGGGGACACCCGATGGCTTTTGAGCATGCATCTTTTTGCGGGCCCGGGCTGTCTTATGCTCTCGCACCACTTGGCGCCGCGCAAGCGAAACTTTGCACACCTTAGACATTGATTGATATGTAGGATTTAACGTCATAAAACCACTATATGACTATCAGAGACGCCGTATCGCAGGACTCCGGAAATATCGACCACCTGGGGTTCTTTAACGTGCACCCAAATCGGAACACACAGCTTGGGCAGTATAGCATAGCCATGTACATTAACGTATAGCAAGAGCACGGGAAAGCTGAGGAGGAGTGAAAGGTGGAAAGGGTAGGGCAAAAATAGAATACGCATATATGCTAAAATCATGTGACGGACAGTCAAGTACAGTGTCGTGATGTGCAGGGAATGGACGTGAGAGCCAGGATAAGGCAGTGGAAGAAGGGAGAGATAAAACAACGCAGAGGAAAATCTGGTGTCAAGCACGCGAAATTTCTACAGCTTAGGCGAATATATCATGATATAGTAAAATTGTGAGCAAGGTAACTCAAGATAAAGAGGGCGTAATGCAGGTGGGGAGATGGTAAAGCATCGCATAGTCACATGTGGTGCTACGCATGCAAAAATAACATATAGAACAACCATGTACGGCATAGCTATGTATATTAAAGAAAAGCAAGGGTGGTATAGGGAGTAAAAATGAAAGGAAGTATTATGTGGATGAAAGGAAAGCTAGAGCTTAAGGTTGCCTTATTTAGTACAGTGTAGGAAGGCGAGGAAATGCAGAAGATGATATCAATTGTTGTGGTTATTGTTCTCAAAAGAACCATACGGTTATGAAAGGTGCCGTTGTGCCAGGCTCCGAAAGTTTCGACCACCTGCTTTATTTTTTTTTTAGCGTGCACTCAATTCTAAGCGCATAGATAGATCTCAAACATTCTTGCCTTATACCAAAATGCGCCCGCCACAGCCTGGATTGTTCCTGTGACTAATGGATCACCAGCCGAATGCCTTGGCCACTACACCAATATGAAGAAAAAAAAAGGAGAGGAATAAGAAGATGTACGAGTATCTGAAGGAATCAGAGGAGGAAGAAGAGATTGATGCATTTCATATTCACGTGTACAGTAACCCATGCAGGAAAGAAGTGTAAACTCAAGGGCTAGTATTTTTTTCCGGTAAACATAATACAAATGAGAATAAGTGAAATGATGCCATGATTGTATTTAGGTGCTCTAAAATTTGATTGTGTTGTAAATGTTAATAAATAGTACGCCAGACCTGCGTGGAGGGCGCAGCATAGTCAGAGCGGCCTGTAAGAGCCTTTTCTCAACTGCTACAAGCACTCTTGCTGGGTATTCGCTATGGCAATATTAATTATAATTTATCGGTATAGTAGACCAGCCTTCGCTCTTTAGACCAGCATTTTTCGTCATTCTTCTGAGGAGCCTGGTATCCGGTAAACACTTGAAAGAAATTTTGTGCCATTTGCTCATGCAGTCTGACGACGATGAGGAATTATGCCTGAAGTGGTTATGTGCCACAGTTGATAGGTGATCAAGAAGAAGCTTTTGTAATGAGTTGGAGCGTCGGACTACCCACTAGTTACACCATTCGCATTGTGGGACGCCTGGTTGTTGTTTCACTGTTATAAAACGCTTTATAAGTCGTGTTAACGCGGTTGCTTTCCCGACCTCAAGACTCCCTAGGGCAAGATTGTGAACAAGTCCCAAGAATAAAGTGAGAAAGAAGAAGTGCGTTCGGGCTTAATTCTGCCTTGAACAACTTTTGTTTTTTTTTCTTAAACTGTCAGAATTTCTGACTTTCTCTGAACAAGCAGAACGGAGGGCGTCCCCTCTCCGGGATGGAGGACGAGACCATGGGCCCCAGCCGTTTGCCTATAGATTGGGCCGAAGGTGGGTGACCACGTTAGCGCATCTGCTTCTTGTGATGATTACACCGACAGCTCATCAGTGGAGAGATGGATTCGGAAGCTGACTTCAGGACATTCAATACCCGCCGGTTGAAAAGGAAGCTTCGCAGGACGTCATCAACAGCGGAGCCACAACCAGCACTGGAGAAAGGCAAGCGATGTTTCCCCATCTCCTATGTACCCATCTCTACATCAGACAACCTGAACTCATTCAACAGGCAGTCATTGACTAATTATTTCGAATGAGTTGCACCTGCTCAAGTGAATGAAATTCGCATAAATAGCAGGAAAAGGATATTGTCAGTTGATGTGACAAACAAAAACATTCTTGATAGACTGAAGGCCGTCACGCAGCTCGGAAGTATCTTAGTTCACGCGCTCACGAACAACGACTGGCGTGATAAATGACGTCGACGCTGATATCACGGACGCTGACCTCCAGAATCTTGTGACGTCGACAGTCAGAATCGTGACCACACGCCACTTCGGGCAGTCTCGCTGCATCAAACTAGTACTTGATTTTTAGACTCTGCCTCCTAGCTTGAAGGTTGGATACGTGGTACATCCCGTGCGCCTTTACGTGTCACGGCCTTTGCAGAGTCACAAATGCTGCAAGTTGGAACACGTCAGCGCAGTGTGCAAATGTAAGACAACTTGGCAGTAGTGTGGTGGATCTCATAAGGTGAAAAACTGCGATACTGCTGTTATATTGAAATGTCCAGACTGCTCTGGTGCGCATGAAGCAATGTCAAAGGAATGTCTGAAAATCAAAGAGGAAATTCGCGTCCAGCGGACAGAGAGGCTGTCACTTCCATCCGCCGACACAGACGTCGTTCAAAATGTAGGCACCAGCGAAACCATGGTGCACATAGGACTGATGCATCACCATCAGCACATATGAACATACGCGTGCAGTTGTAGGCACGACGCCCCCGGAATGCACAAAGTGTACCAACACCCGCGTTGCATGCCGATGCTTCAGATACTTATTGGCCTTCGCTACAGTCCGTAGCAATAAAAAAGACCACATCATGGGCTGCACCGTCAAAGAGGACGAAAATTGATAGGCAAGACATTGAGAAGAACCAAACCGTGCTGAAGCATCTACTAAAATCTATTCGTGCCATTCTCAACGAGCTACAGACGCCAGATGCGAAAACAGCAGTATAAATCCTCAACGTGCTGAAACCGCTACTGCTGGCCTTTCTATAAACAATATGGCGAATTTCTTCGATGAACGTGTGCGCACCTCTGCTATAATGCAGTGGAACGCAAGAGGTTTGCGAAGCCGATTGTCTGACTCTCGACAACAGATGTTTAAATAGAAATTTACGTTGGTTGTTATACGTGAGCCGAATATGATGTCGTTTCGGATTTCCGGATACGTCACTTTGTGGTCACGCAATGATCGAAATGCGAGCAAAGTAATCATATGCGTACGTCGAGATTTAACGTACGTGAGGCATGCCGTGGCTCCTCATGCTTCTAATGACTGTATTTGACTATCTATAAAGCACAAGCAACGGTAATTACCAATAATAGCTGAATATATCCCTCCTAGAAGCCACGTGTACTGTTTCTATCTCTTCTCTGTGCTCCAAGCTTTCCCTGTACCACATGAATCAGTTGGGGATTTTAATGCACACCATCCCACGTGAGGTTCTGCCTCACTGAACACCTGCGGTAGGGACATTGCCTATTTTGCGCTCAATGAGGGCCTGATGTCCATCAACGATGGTTCACCTACTTACCTTTCGGGTGCATCGTACAGCAGCTGTCTGGACGTATGTTTTGTGAGCAGCTCTTGCCTACCACCTGTTGGTTCGTAGACGTTTACATATGGAAGGGACTATTTCTCTACATATACAGAGCTAAAAGGATTCCGTCGCTCGACTCCCCTGCCTGTGAAAAGCGTAGACATCGTTTGTTTTCTGTTGCCTAAATTTAAATAAAGTTTTTTCATACCAATGCATTCTTCTGTTACTTCCCTGTCCTTTTCTTGTAGCGTAATTTGCAGGCTTGTGGGGAGTGTTGGTGTGATAATTGCGTGGCCTACTATTTTCTGCCAATGCTAATGACTTTAAATATTTTAAGCACTTCATTGTACGGACTTATTCGCAAAGTAAGTTTCCTGCAGGGAATTGTCAAAGACGAAAGCAATTATAAGGGTATATGAAACAGGTTACTTAATTTATGCGGCGTGCAGAGTACATCGCGGACTACGCGGTTGTTTGAACCGCTTTTCACGTCTTCACCCTGATATAGCATGGCGCTGGTATAACGCTTCTGAGATTGCTGCAAAGATAAGGTGACATTGGTTGGATTCTGGTTTGAGAAGATATCTTTATTTATTGCCAAAGCACTGCGATATTTTTTTATTTCAACAGCAACACTGAAAACATCGGCACCTGATTCGGTGTGACATAGGCTTCTCCATTTGTTTTCGGGTGAAGATTTTCGAAGAGTCGGTTGATAAGAGCAGTTGCGCATAACCACACGCTTTGACCCACGGTATTGAGTGTGTGTCTTAGATGACTGGTGGGAAGTATATCATGACGTACAGTTAGGCTAAATTATTTCTTTCCCTAATTAAAAACCAGGTTGTTTTGGAATTCACATTATGTCAGTTTTAGTCTGTAACAAGACGTAGGTTACTAGATAGACATATATGTAGCATGCAAAAATGGTTGAATTGCACTTGGTCCGCTAAAAAAAAATTCGCCAGAACCCACGTACCTGGGAATCGACGTTATGCGAAGCATGCGGAGGGAAGGTAACTGTGTTGCCCAGTCGCGGTGATCTATTGGTTAAGGTACTCGACTGCTGACCCGCAGGTCGCGGGTTCAAATCCCGGCTGCGACGGCTGCATTTCCGATGGAGGCGGAAATGTTGTAGGCCCGTGTACTCAGATTTGGGTGCACGTTAAAGAACCCCAGGTGATCAAAACTTCCGGAGCCCTCCACTACGGCGTCTCTCATAATCATATGGTGGTTTTGGGACGTTAAAGCCCACAAATCTAATCGAAGGTATCCATGTTACATTTTTTAATGAGTGACATATTATGAAATCATGCTCAATATATGTACAAATGCAGCACGCGCAGACTTATGATGAAGGTTGCAGATGTTTATATACCAGTTGTTTGCCCTTGCACAACGATGCCAACTGGGACATGCGTATTAGTAATACCAGAAGATGATATCAAGCGCTGATGCTCGCGAGGATGCTGGCCCTGGACACTGCTACATAAATCAACTTCAGCGCTTGGCAACTAACCATGATTCACGTTAACTCGACTTTACGGCTGTATCAAAGGAATACATATGTAATGATATTAAAACTGTGTAGGCAGCACTGCAACCACAACTGACGTTTCATGAAGATCAGCGCCTATTTGAAAAGTAGTTTCAAGACCTGGCGTAGCTCTGTGGTAAAATGCTTCACTGCCACGCAGAATGCTTGGGTTTTATTCCAGCTGGGACACTGACATTTATTTTTTGCAATCATTGTGATGACGTTATCGATGTCAAGTATTTCCTAACACTCACACGTTATAATAGCCCATATGTGTTCTCGTCGTTCCTGGGCTTATACTAAGTGTCAATCATCTGTGGCAAATACCCGCATACCAGTGGCACATACATGCCCGTGAGTATGTGACACTGTCATACGGGAAGTGTTTGACGACGTACATAACAGCATTGTGACATTGATATTTTGACAAGCGCGTCATATTCGTTAAGCGATCTTACCCTCCCATGGTAATTTTCGTTCACGCCAAGCTAAGGATGTAACCACGAGACCATCCAAACCAAACATAAGCGGTTAGACAGATAGATAGATACGCTCGAAGTGACCGAAGATCGCCAAGAAATGCTTCACATTTAAAATGCTTTGCTATAAAACAAAATATTAACCTTCAACCTATACCCTGTCACAACCACTTGCATTTCACTAACTAAGTAATGAGCAACAAACGTCTCAATTTACATGCAACTACAGTAGACAAATCTTATGAGAAAAACCACAGCTGAGAGAGGTCTCACCTTTCATGCGAAGACCATCTTTTGCCATTTGTAAAAGAGGCCATTTGTCCCAAGCACGAACCATCATGAGCCTTCCTACACACAAAGACACAGAAGTGCTTTTAGTACATTGCACTGAAGAACAGGAACCAATATTTCGCTGTCAGTTCATCTTGTGCAAACAACGATGAAGATAGAAGATGTCTTCTTCTAGTATCAAACCCATCGAAAAGTAAATAAAAAGACAGTGGATATCTGTTAACACTTACATATATTTATCAAACGGCGCAGGGAAAAAAGGAAATTGTCGCAAGATATATTATCAGTGCGACTTTTATTGTTTTAAAAAACACTATTATGTGACTGCTTTCCATAATAACGTTTACTGTACCAGTAGTATAGAGAAAAATAATAAACAAATATCGAATGCTTGCAATTGAGATATATGTACGCAGTATCGATTAAAAAAAAGAAATGGCAGATCTCACGTATAGTGGGAATCAATGATATGCGAAGCACGAATGAGAAATGTTGATATGTCACTTTAATATCAGCATAACGTTACGAGGTGGAGGTAAGTGATGCCGCACATGACTTACGTGTCACGATTATTATGTCTGGATGTGTCATTTACCTTCGTCATCTATTCACGTCTTGTGATACAAAATTAATTGACGTCACGTAACACCAAATTCAGTATATACGGCTGCGAGCGCATCATGAAGGGCCCAATATACTCCAAAGAAGCGCTGACGCGCGCGCACGCTGGGCACAGCGACGCTACCTTAGCGAAACGCGAGCACTTTATAGTCTGACGCCAAACGCTACCAGCGTCCATCGGCACAGCCCGACGGACACCAGCGCGACATGCGATATGGTGCGTTTCGCGATGATGCGTTACCCAGACGACACTGCGTCTCCCTCTTTTTGTGACGGAGCGACGCCGGACGCGCTGAAACGCGCATGCGTCAAAGCAACGCAACGCGGCTTATGCTGCGAGCATATGGCAGGACCGGCGCCTGGCATGCCAACGCTGGCGTGCCGCGACGAAATTAACGCCGGTGAACACGCGTACCACGTCACATCGAATCGTATTGGCGTCTTGACTGTGGCATGTAGTCATGTCACATGATACGCATCTCATGATTAACAAGTTTGCACCAGTCACATACCTTCGTCATCGATTGGCGTCACGGAGTACAGAATTTGGCATATGTGAAGCAAGCAGAATGGCCGCGAGCACATCATGAGTGTGTCATGTAGTCAAGTTGTAATATGACACGCATTTTCTGATTATCACGTTTTGATGTGTCTTTTATCTATGTCGTCTCTACGCGTCGTGTAATATCGAGTTTGGTATATGTGAAGCTAGCGAAACGGCTGCGAGCGCATCATGAACGTAGCATGTATTGATGTTGTTACATGACACGAATCTTATGTTTATCATCTTTGCACCAGTACCATACCTTCGTCATTCATTCACGTCCCGTAATACGAGATTTGGTATAAGTGAAGCTAGCAAAACGGCAGCCAGTGCATCATGAGCGTGGCATGAAGTCATGTTGTTACATGACACACATGTCAAGATTTTTATGTCAGTGTTTGTCGCTTGTGTTCGCTTCGCAATCTTGTTCTACCATACCAGTTTTGCAACATGCCATGTGATCGAAACCAACGCAAGAGCTGCAGAACCATGACATGTAAGTCATGACATTATGACATTCATTTCATGAGTTTCATCTTATGACTAGTCAAATAGGTATTAAATATGCAGTCATGCTAAGCCATACCAAGTTTGGTATCGATACCATTGCGGAAACGGCCACGAGAGCTAAAAGTCGTAGATAGATAAATAGATAGATAGATAGATAGATAGATAGATAGATAGATAGATAAATAGATAGATAGATAGATAGATAGATAGATTCGCCGAAGTTCGCAGGGGAATGCTTCGCCTCTAAAATTGTGATGGTGCTCCATAAAATATTCTTTGGGGGCTAGGGTTCAAAACCGTGCACACAAAATAACCTTTTCTTGACTTCGAGATAGGCAACATGAGTTCTGAATTGCATAGAGGCTCCTACATAAGAACTAGAGAGACTTTGGCGCTAGGGTATATGGAAGCTGCAACTCCAGTGCAACAGCGAGCATAAGAATGTTCGGTAGTACACTGATTTACCTAATCTTACTACTGCTGGCTCCGTGTGCGCTCGTGCGGCTTGGAGCTGTTTTCTCACAAAACAAAAATAAGCAAATGTTCAGTGGTTCCCCATACCGCCTTATCCTTTTAGGCTTGCCGTTTGAAATTGGGTCACGAAGTTCGATACGGTTTGTTCTTTCCTTCGAAACAAAACCGAAACACAGTAATAAATGAAGCCACAAGTGTGCTTGGCCACCCACAAATACGAAGACTACGCAAATTCGTGTAATACCCGAAATTTTCACGGTCGCTGAACAATTTCAGCGCCAGAGTCCCCTCTTGTCTTATTTAGGAAGCTCTAAGCTGAAAGGCAATCCAAATGGTTAAAACACAAGCTCTTTAAATGCATGTTAAATAGAAAATTACTACATGACCGCAAACATTCATGAAATGGACTAGGTGTTTTAGAGCTCACAAAAAACTGAAATAAATGCTTTCAAAGAAGAAAGAAGGTTGCTTGAGTTCTACCTTCATGATTAGATGGTGAAAGCACAGTCGCACCTCGTGTGCATTGTCTTCTGAATTCCTAACATGCTCCGGTGCTCGATGCATGCCTTAACCATAAAGCAAGTAAAACCAACAACTGTACGCGTCAAGTTCGCTGTTTTGAAGTTTTATTGGAGGTATACTGCAAGATACGTGCTGCGTCTTCATAATTATCTCTTTTGCCAACCAGTTAAGGGCTCACTATGCGTCGATAGGGCGACAGCGAAACCTACACACCTGTTCACCTTGGTGATGATTATATATGTTGGATTTTTGATTTATTGATGGGCTCAAAACACCCAATTTTTGCTTAATCCACACAATTTTACGACTAACGTGATTTGACGCTCTGGTTCATTTATATTTTCATTTTATTCATATATTCTTTTTTTCCAAATCAGCTTCAAGAAATGTCATGGCTTTGACGTAGAACACTTTCTTTCAATGTAGAAAACCTAGCCTAAATACTGACTCGCACACTGAAATTTTAGTAATTGTTTTATTCGCTCGTTAATCCATAAATAGGTTACGGAAAGTTGATTTTTCACTGACAACCAATGACGCCGACACCGGAATTCCTGCAAAAACAACTATTGAACGCTATCACTCTAACAATTGTGGCAGCTACGTGCTAGGAGTGCCAATCCTCAAGATTGGCCGCACAGCCTTGCTTGTTTCTCGTTTGCTTGTCAATTATTTGTTCTACTTTTTTGTCCGTGCTGATTCTATATCTTTTTGGATCTGTTATTTCGAATTTACTTTTTGCTTGTTTATGTATTTTCTTCCTTTTCTTGTTTCTCCGTTTCCGTTTCTTTTCTTTGGTTCTCTTGTTGTTGTTGTTTTCTTTTATTTTTATTCTTCTGTTTATATCTCTTTCCTTCTTGTTTTTTTTCTAATTTCATGTCAATATCTTTTTATCACTTTTTCTTTCTTGCTATGCTTTATGTATTTTTTTTTGTATCTAGATACTATATCGCCCTCATTTTCGTTTTGATTTTCTTCTGTCAAGGCCTGGCCGGAAAAAACGGCGCCGGACGCGCTCGTACGTGCGGGATACGCCAAGGTGTCCAGCCGTGGGAGCGTCGTGAAGTTCGGTGAGAACACAGCGGCGCAAATGCTTAGGCACAACAATGAGAAGGTCGGGCCCGTCTAGTCGGAAATTGCGACGGTATAGCACACCCTTTCGAATGACAAAGTAGCGGACGGGAGCATCATTTGTGGACATCCCATACGATGATAATTCCGTGCGATGATGTCAAGCAGCTCTGGATGACGCTTCTGTTCTTCCCCAATATTAAGGAAGTCGGACACTGACAAGATAGAGTTCTCCGTGGGCTCGTCAGTGTCCTTGGGTTCGTCGACAGGGTACCGGGAGAGGCAATCAGCATCACGATGTAGGTGGCCAGATTTGTAGACCACCGAATAGGAAAACTCTTGCAGGCGCAAAGCCCCAGCGACCAAGGCGGCCTGATGGATCTTTCAGAGAGTTGAGCCAGCAGAGTGCGTGGTGGTCGGTAACTACCGAAAATGGGCGTCCGTATAGATAAGGTCGAAGTTTCGCCACCGCCCATACAAGAGCCAAGCACTCACGCTCTGTTATTGAATAGTTACGTTCAGGGGCGGATAGGAGGCGGCTTGCCAATGCAATAACGCAATCATGGCCATGTTGTTTCTGAGCCAGCACTGCACCAATGCCATGCCCGCTTGCATCTGTACGGATATTTTTTTACTTATTTCTCTCTCTTCATATTTCACTCTTTCTCTCTTTTCATTTGTTGTCTCTCTGTCTCTATTTTGTCGTATTTACGTATTATACTTCAAGAAGAGCTTTAGTTTAACACTCAGAGCTCCTGTACTCAGTACCGGCACTTTAACTATTGCTGTGGTCACAAACGCCTGTACTTTTCTGGAAACTGAAATATTTCCTGTGGCTTATGCAGCTCAGCTGCAAATGAGCAAGTTTTCGGAAATGTATTCAGAGGAGCACTTTTGGAGCACGCTTGCACATGTGAGAGTGACAGTTCACTCTCTTTAAGAGTATTCGCTTTTTTATATACTACAAATGCTCAAAATTGCAGTAGTTATACGTATATACCAACAAGCGATTTTTTATGTGGGCTCTAGATTTTGTTGTACAGCTGTAAAGAAAGACCCTAAGAAACTGAAAAAAGTGCGAATGGCGCATTGGCACCGTTATCATGTATACGGAGGCAACCTTGGTCATCCTTGCTATTTGTCCCTGCAGAAGAGGGACTAGTAGCAAGTGACGTACAACTACAGATAGCACAATGAATACTATCGATAAGTGAGGGACTATCGAACTATCGGCGATTGAAAGAACAATCGATAGCGCAATAGATAGTACACTTTAAAGTAGCGTGTTGATGGTATCAAATGAACTGCGCCAACTCATTGAAACATAAATTTCGTTTCGGTAGTGCGTAGAAAATGCTTGAGCTTGAAATGCAGGTCGAGAAACAAGGAAGTTGACACTTTCTTTAAAAAAAAGTAATTACTTTACACATCATAATTAAGCTGAGCTTGTCATCTTTGGTAGAAAGAAAGCCGTATGGTGGAAATGCGTGGCTTCAAATTTCTATTCTACGCTTTGACCTTGAAGTAAAATTATTAAGAACATATTGGGTTTTACTTCCAAAGATGAATTATCAAGATGTGGGATTGTCAACTGTAAGACGTTGTTGATTGATTTCGAACGTGATTTTTTAGATGAACGTGGTGTAGCATGCTAATAAACAAAAATATATTGCTCCAAATATCCCTTGTAATCGAACTGAGTATTGTTGATAGTAGGTTATGATGAATATCTTTGAAATATCACAGGCAAACAGTGCTATAACTAATCATAGCACTATGAATAGTCGTACATCTAAAAATCCTTCAATCGGTGCTGTCAATCGCACTATCAGTGATATTATGAATATTTTTTCCATAGTAGCACTAGTAAAAGTTTCCTTACGCTCTCTATACTTTAAAAAGGAAAAAAAAAATGTTGTCGTTGCTATCAATAGCCTATTTAGCGATAGTTGTGCAACACTACCCGATGAACCGAGAAGACGGCTTTTATAACGACAGGCCGCCTCTCCACATTCAAGGTCATATTCTTTGCCTTTTTCTCAGACCCTGAGACTTCACAACGAGCTATGAAAATGATGGTGTGCCCCAGTTGGTTGGCCATTGAACGCGGTAATTCAAGGTCGCAAGTTTGATCTCACCAAGTGACGATCGGGTCAAGTGGTGATCGGGGACATGGCTAACATATTGAATGTGCGCTCTGAGGCAATCCACAACTCCTGACCGGTTGGTCTTTGGCAAGCACGATTGTAGCATAAGTAGAAGAAGCTCATCGGGGCAGTCTTAGGCAGATACGCAGCGCCTGACCCTGCAAACTTTTCAATGATTGAGTATTGGATTTGCGAGTGTTAGTCATTACCGGAAACCTGTAGCGCAATATACCCAGAAATTAGGGCCCTGTACAGCTGTAGCATGGAGGCCACAGAATTTCCGCATGCTTTTCCGCACATGAATTTCATTATATGCACAATACATAGGAGTCTCTTCTTCATGTACGCCCAATGCGAGCTCCACGAAAAAATTTTCACGATTATTATGCCCCGGAAACGATGCGTCCGTGCATATTTGACACTCTGTCCATTGAGGTAAACAGGGTATGGCGTCATTGGTTTGCGTGTAAACGCCATCAATGCGCACTTCACAGTTGATATAGTCAGGCCTCGTTTCTGAAGGTAGGCTGTTGTGAGGGTTGCTGCCAGCTGTATTCGTGCACGAACCTGAGGGCGAGTAAGTATAGCACTCTAGAGGCAAATATCATCGGCATATATGCATAGGCAAACCTACTTTGGCAGAACCTCCGCCATACCGATGAGGGCAACATTGAATAAGGTGGGGCCTAAAACACCTCCCTTTGGTAATCCGCAGTAGGTGTAATGGTAAGTAGGTGTAGTGGGGTTTAACGTTTCAAAACCACTATATGATTATGAGAGACGCCATAGTGAAGGGCTCCAGAAATTTCGACCACCTGAGGTTCTCTAATGTGCATCCAAATTGGAGTACATGGGCCTACAACATTCGCACCTCCATCGGAAATGCAGCCGCCACAACCGGGATTTGATCCCGCGACCTGCGGGTCAGCAGCCGAACACCTTAGCCACTTGACCACCATGGCGGGGCTATGTGTCAGTAGATTGCTAAAAAATTTGAATTAAAAACTACCAGCTCTACCGTGTATTTCCATGACAATCTTACGCCAAGGAACAAGAAACTTTTTGGCTAAAAAAAGCAAAGGCTGAAGAATGTCATTATTGATTGGCGTTGCGAAAAAATGGCAAATTGTTTGCGCGCAAGGTGCCTGGTGATCGAGCACTACGCATAGACAGCGCAAGCAACCTAGGCAAGATTCGCTGAATTGTTTATTTTATCACTTACGTTACTCCAACTGCCAGTTTCCCCCCAGAATGACTATCTTCCATGAAGCCATGTATCATGACGATCACCCCCGTATTCTGGAACGTCCCATCACTCAACGCTTAAATTTCACTTGAGAAAGCCGATGGGAGCACCGTCTCTAGGCACGACTAGTCACTGCATGTCAGCAATAATCTGCTGTGCTCCTTGAGTAGCGCAGCATCATTTCCAACCAAGCAGTGGCGCAGTGCTTAACTCAGTCAAGTGAAGGGTGAAAGTCGAGTCGAGGAGCGTTTCTGAATACGGGAGCCAGACTCCTAACTATTTTGTGCACCACTATTCTTCTAATAGGCTGGACCGAATGTCGTTTTTTCTTTTACACATACGTCGTATCACAAACAAGCACAATGATGTACTGCTTGATTCTTTGGATCGTAGGTTAAATTTTGAGGCCTACACTGAGACTTGGCACTCCTGCATGTCCGATGTTGTGTTCATCGAAGGGTATAGGCTTGAAAGCGTGCATAGACAAAATCGCAGGGGTGGTGGTGAGTCGCTATGTACACGAAAAGTGGTTTCTTATGCCGGGTTTGACGAATATACTTGTGTCAGCTCACATTATAACTTTGTCGTATTTCAATGTTTAATTACCCTGATTGTCACAATTTATTGGCCCCTTTCAGGGGACATTCAAGAATTAGTTTTTTTAATCAATTCGATTTTTGAATTCGCGTCCTTGAGAAATCTGTACACTGCGCTTGTCGGTGATTTTAATATTGATTTTTCACTTCTTACTACACATAGTAGACAATTTTTTTATGTAACTGAAGCATATTTGTGTGAGAACGTAACAGCTCTGCCAACTAGAATAAAAATTAAAAATAAGCTCTGCTGGGCCTATGCATAACTAATTTCAATGGCAGTGATGTTAGGGCTGGCATGCTAACAACTCATCTGAGTGATTGCTTCTCAGTATTCTGTTTTTTTCCTGTAACTAAGAAAAAAAAATATTAGTACGTGTTAACGATGCTTCTCCTACATATCCCTTTTTCAATTTGATATGTGGGGTTTAACGTCCCAAAACCACTATATGATTATGAGAGACGCCGTAGTGGAGGGCTCCGGAAATTTAGACCACCTGGGGTTCTTTAACGTGCACCCAAATCTGAGCACACGGGCCTACAACATTTCCGGCTCCATCGGAAATGCAGCCGACGCAGCCGGGATTCGAACCCGCGCCCTGCGGGTCAGCAGCCGAGTACCTTAGCCACTAGACCACCGCGGCGGGGTATATCCCTTTTTCAATGACACTGTTTGGTCAACGTTTCAGGCTGGTATTGAAAGTATAGACTGGGATATTGCTTACAAAGAGCAATGCCCTATTATATCGTATGATTCATTTCTGCAACAAGTCAACAGTTAATTTGCTGCTTTGTCACTAAAATATACTATAAAAAGCACGGAAAGTCAAGTAAACCATGAATTAGCAGAGGTCTTTACAACAGAACCAAAGCACTACATAAACTGTAACATTATTAGAATACGAGACATACCTATAATACATGAACATAAAAAGTCTGTAACAAATAAAACTCTGATTTGAAGAGAGCCCGTGTTCAGTATTATCAGGCACGATTTGCAGAGGTCTCTTGCAATCCTAGAAAAACCTGGAACTTGCTTCATTCACTCATGGGAAGAACAAAAGGTTGCCTTTTTCTGAGAACTAACCATCGACGGTGTGGAGTACAGAGAAGTTAGTATAGCGAATAAATTCAATAACCATTTGTTCACTTCAAGCGCAGAAGCTGAGACAAGTGGTGCAAGAAACGGCTGCCCGACTGCCAAAAAAACATTTCTTTTTCCGTTGTGAACTGTAATTTTCTGACTCTTTCTAGTCACTTAGAAATACTTGCTTCCCTAAAGTCAATAAATAAAAACACTGCCACCGTATATGATGACATTGAAGTTGATCCAATTGAACATGGTGCTGAATTATCATGTGGCCGCTGCAGCATATCTCCAATAAACCCTTCGCCACTGGTAGTTTCGCAATGCAATGAAGGTAGCCAAGGTCGTAGTCTTCCACAAAGCTGGCTCTCTCGACGATTTCACTAACTATAGGACTATTTTCGTGCTACCCTTGTTTCCAAAAATTTAGAATACACAATGAAATGGGGGCTGATAAGTCTTTTCGGTGACCATCATGTGCTTGTAAGGCAACAATTAGGTTTCCGCGAAATAAATCAATCGAAATGGAACTCTTTAACAATTTCGAAAAATTACTTAGTAACATTAGTACTAAGCAATTTACTCTTAATACTTTTTAGATTTCGAGAAGGCATTTGATTGCGTAAAGCGTTTTATTTTGTGTCACAGTTTCTCTTATTATGGAATTAAAGGTACTGTACTGAATTTGATTCGCAGTTTTTATACGACAGGGTAAAGTTCACTAGTATGAACGGCGACTGTTCTCAATCCACAACAATACAATATGGTGTTCCGCAAGGTTTAAACTCTGGTATCTTTATTATTCATAATTTGCATAAATGACAATGCGAACATACCACGAACTCCCGACAAAATTCTTTATGAAGATGACACCAGTACGTTTTTTCCAGGTAAACAACTACTTGAACCTAAAAATGCAGCTAACTTAACTGTCACACTAGCTCCATCTAAACAAGCTTCACCTAATGCAAAAAAAAACAATATACCATTTTCAAAAGTCGTAGTAAGCCTGACAACCATATGATGTCGGCATAAAATTTCAAAACTGCGTAATTGAACAAATTCTAGTTCACAAATTTTTAGGTGTTGTTTTTGAAGAAACTGGACACCTCCACTAAAGAAGATACATGGAACCGTGTGCAGGTCAGTCTATGTAACCTTAGCTCCTTTATATCCAAATGGTTGAAATTACAGTTCTATGATGCCCTTCTTCACTCTCATTTGCAATACCGTCTCCTAATCTGGGGTATTACTACTCAAACAAATTTTCATACTTTACTAATTTTTCAACAAAGAGCTGCTGGTTGTATCGAAAATCTTCAACAAAGTGACCACACAGTGCAATCATTTTCCAAGCGACATATACAAAGAATCTATCAGTTATTAAACTAAAGCTAATTATACACACACATAGACAATTTTTACATCACCCCCTAATCCCGCCTTCACCACCAACGTCTGTCCATTCTCAGTATCACCTTAGGCACAATCGACTCAGAAGACCTATGTTTTTAAATAAATATGGTACTCAAACTCTCGCCCACCTAATGCCGCAATTCCTAAATAAGAAACGAGATATTACCAATATGAATAAGGTAAACTATTCGGCACGCTACCTCCGAAAAAAGTTACCTCTTGATTAGCTCCTGATCTTTTATTCATATTGTGCAATTGCAATGTGCTGCTTAACCCTCTTATTTTTTATAGGATTTGTGTAAACACTTTCATACTCAATGTATTATCGTTGTGTACTGAATATAACTATTTATTAATGTGTTTTGATTGCCTGTATGCTATTTTTTAAATATTGTAACCTATGTTGCCCATGCTCCGCAGTGTTTCACCCCTGAGCAATGGCATGGGTACGGGAGTCTTTGTCAGGCAGTCGTATCTGCCTTTAGCCCATTCATCTTAGACAATGATTGCCCGAATAAAGTTCAAACTGAATTCAATTCATTCATCTGCTGACTGAGAGGCCGTACAATTCTGTGTAAAGTGGTCAAAATATCTTGAGTTTTGCTCCACTCAACATGAGCTGACGGGCTCATACCAACCACAGAAAACGTGCTCACACAACGCTTAATCCGCAGTCTGAAGACATGCTGTCAAAATAAGCCTCGGCCGTTCATCATGACTCGAACCTTGCACTACCCAAAGTTACGTTCGCGTACAATGCCTGCTGGCATGACGCTGCTGGGTACTCGCCAATTCACCTTTTCTTTGGACGCGAACCAACATTGCCTTTGAGTTCTTCCTTCCAGCTGCTGCACAGGCTACCACTGAATACGCACGCGATGCTATTTCCCGCGCTGAGCTACCCATCGGCTTGCCCGTAGCACATTACGGCCTCCCAATAAACGCAGGATCATCGTTTCGACGAGCAGCATCGCAACGAACAAATAGCGACGGTATCCCTCGTTACTTTTTTGGTCGACCACGCGACATTCAGGTCTTTTTGAGAAGCTTTTTCTTGTTTCATGGACCCATACTACATGCTTCGACGAATAATGGATGTTACATACGAAATCGTTGCTGATGATCCTTCAACCTTTCCTGCTTTGATGACCCGTGAGTTCGTTCATGTATCAAGGCTCAAGCGTAACAACACTCCTCATGTGATTCACATAGACACGTCGGGTCGGCGCTTTGGCCGCGGGGGGCTGTGTTATGTGGTTTCGGATGGTGGTCCCAGGGAATAATTATACATACCTTGAACAGCAAGCCTCTCAGACTAGAAAGAAAGAGGTTGACATTGTGTGTAAGCTGTGATGCTATTACCAACTGATTGCCGTTATTTTTGTATAACAATATGTTTTAAAATACACTAATAATAACTCATTTTAGGGCAAGTATATCCACCTGAAGCCTTACAGCATAAACAAACGTTTTAAGCTAACCCTCGCAGAGCTGTAGTAATATAGGGCTCGACTGTCTACCCGCGCGAATATACCCTAGCCGCAGGGTGGCGTCTTTCTACTAGAGTCGTAATGCTAGAGGCCCGTGCACTAAACTTAGCGTGTACGTTGAACGGAAGTATTTAGGCTAAATTTTCGTAACTATCTACTACATACCATATCTTTCTCGTAATATCACCACTTCGTCAAGTCACACACTAAATCTTATCATTTGTTTATGCCAGTTTTGCAGTGCACTTATATGTTTTATACATATTATTTTTCCAAAAGGTTTACCTGCTTGTTTGTGAATGGGAACTCATATAAAAACATTGCTGCATATTTCTGCAAAACAGAGGCACATGTTTTGTCACCGCGAACACTCTACACGTCCACATTGTTAAGACAGCCCTGAGTCCAAATTGTATAAAAAAGCTTCTAGACATAATAATTCAATTCTGTTGGAAGATGACGTTGTACAGTAACGGGCTCAGGGCTCAAAAGACATGACAAAAATGAGTTTGAATGTTGCCGTACGTTGTCTAAGTACCACACCAGCAAGTGTGCATGACAGTCGTCAGTGAGAATGCGACTCGTAAAAGGACATGTCAGTCTGTCATGGTTTAGGAATGTACTTAGACAGGTGCTGACACTCTCCGCGCAACGCATTTAAAGCGCATTCGCCGTGCATCCAAACTGTGTTTCGGCTGTTTTCACTTTTATTGATGCAGAGTTTGCACCTTCTTAGATAGAACTACGAAAATGTCGGTTTATCCCGACAACAACGAGTAAGCTGCTGCTTCTGCGTCTTTTCCACGGCGTCTGGAGCGACGCTGTTTGCAGCTAGGCTTTTTTGTACTACTACGCTTTATTCTCTTCTGTCGAAGAAGATCGCACCGATTAGACTTTTTCAAGCATACAAGTGCCACCAATTAGTGACGCGTGCTCAAGGGAGTATAGAGTGTACGCCAAAGCAGCCGCCTCGACGAGCGCGTGGGCATGACTCTACCACTTTTTTTCTTGTACACATCTTAGATCAGATGAATTTTGCAATATACCACATATTACAATGCAATGCAATGCGATGCAGCTCTTGAAAACGTTCGACAAGGTGAAGCGCGCACATCGCCAGGCGAATTGACGGAAGAAAATTTCATGGTATTATTTCTAGAAGACTTGCCCAATCTCATCATCATTCACCTCGTGGATCTGCCGTCAATTTTTTAGGTGTTCCCAAGCACCCACAATCACAGCAGTTTTGTATGTAATCAACAAGAAGATATCAACCAATGACTTTAAACAAACAACGGTAGCAGCAGCCGTGGCATTGTTGATCCTCGACTGGCCTTCATCGTAGTGCCTTCATAATGAGACAGTCCTGCTTCCCAAGAGCATGCCTTATAGTTGGCATCTATATATGGAAGACATTCCACCTTGCCAGGCAGGAAGGTTATGAAGCCACCTGAACATGTGTATACCAGATAGATAAAATAGGCAAACAATTCACTGTAATTGTACAGTCCACAACTAGTCAGATTTGTTCTTAATATCCATTTTTGCAATGTAAATGAAAAATACTTCCTTGGTCGTCCCAATTTTCACTATTCACACACACTCTTAACTATTCACAGTGCGCAAGCATGTATTCGCATGTAATTAAAACAAACAAAAGCGTTGTCTATACTGTGCACATGTGCACTGCTGCTGTTGCCTGGTATCGGCCCCCTAGCTTTGTCAAGCCGTATGCTTACAGCTTTCTTGCTAGGGTGGCCTTCAACATTATACTTGATGCATGTCGTAAATAAAAGTTGACTTGAAACAAAACAATAATAATACACACGTGCTAGTTTCTCACTTATTATAGTGATTGACCTTCGAGGTGCCATCGCGCTGCACTCATTGTGCATACTGATTCTGGTGTACCACGTCATGACGAGTCTTACAAGGGCGGGCGTAACAGAGAATGCAAACCACTCGACAGCGGGATGATGTCGCCGACTTCCTTTGTTCCCTTATCCACTGGCCTGCGCTCACATTATTTTTTTTGCTATCCAGTGCCGAGTGCGATCTGTGCGCAAGGTTCTATTCTTGTGTAATTTCCTCTCAGCTGATAGCACCCGATACGGTCGCCTGTGTGAGAAGGCCTTGCAGGCCAGCAAACAGGAGCGACACTTAGATGGCTACAATGCACGAGTTGAGCGTCAAATGTTTCGGAAGAAAAGCAGGAACATATTTTAGTGTTAAGTTTGTTGTTCGAGCAAACTTAACGTCTTATTTATGAATGTATTACAAATCAGCAGAAAGGCGCAATGCGAATACAGGTAATGAAAACCAAGCAAGCGATAACTTTATAAAGTAATTCAAAATGTGTTTTTCTGAGAGAGTTTGTAATATTTCACAACTAAATGTAGCGCAAAAGGTAACACCTTATCATGTTTAAAGCGACCGTGTATGTTGGCTAATTCTCAATTTTTTAAGCAGGCCTGCTTGTCAGCTGATCTGGTACTTATGAATAAGATGGGGGAATATGCGCGTATGTGGAAAGATTGTTCGTTGCAAAATTTTTTCTCAGAAGTTTCTCTCTGCTTATTAAACTTGTAGATCCGGTGGTGTATTAAGAATTTGTATAAAACCACACATGTGTGATTCCGTCTTGAGAAACTCGCGTAGTATGCATGTTTCTCACTGACAAGTACTGAAACGCCTACGATATGCTTCAACTGATCCAAGGCACGATGATCGCATGGTTTGTGGAACTGGTTCACTTGATATAATATCTGACAAGCTGTCAGATTTACAATTTGCCGATGGTTGGGACCATCTAACCTAATTAAATACAAATCTGACTTTGCAGTAGCATACGGGACGTGTAGCTTTAACTTTATTATTTGTTAGGACTTCTTGTCATACGTGTGGCTCGTTTTCAATACTTAAGTTAGTATGTTAGAGCCGAAATGGACAAAATTTAGTGCTCGTTCAGATAGGGTCTGTTATACTAAAGTTGTGTATATCATTTTCCTTAGTTTAGGCTGTTTAGGAATAAAGCCGCAGAAGTGATAATCAGCAAAAAAAAAAACGTGAAGACTCTATTTTTCCACACCCTAGTCTGTATTTTTTTGTTACTGTGTGGTTGGGGTAGAGATTAATTTTGTATCATTGAGTCGTACTGCTGGTGAAGGGTGCTCTAAAAATAAAGCGATTACCAAAAAAAGTGAGCAAGGTTCGAAGAAACCATAAAATGAATTGCTACCAGCGCACCGAAACCGGCACATCACTGGGTCCGGTTTTCGCAGCGATGGATCACGCAACAATATTTATATTTTACGTAAATAACATTCTATCTTTAATAATGCCACTGCTCTGCATGTGAAATTTTGAAGCTACGTGAAAACAGTGCTACTAGCTACACCCTCGAGAGAAGAGGTTTTGATGGCTTAATTCAGAGCCAAGACCGTCGCTGCACTAGGAAGTCGTGCTGGATCTGTTGAGCCTAAAACTCGCGGTAGCAAACTGCGCCTTCTTTGAAGAAAACTCGCGTAGTTTCAAGCATATTAAGTATGTATATATTGTATAGGCGTGTCGACAGCCTCGAGTGCACTGGATCTATCTCCCTAACCATGTAAGGGCGAGCGATTCTGTTGATAAGTTGGTTGCAAATGCTTCACGCTTACAGCGCGGAAACAAGGAGAGCAAATCAGTGCCTAACACCACAGGCGAAGTGCTTAGCTGGTTGTTTTAGTTACCCTTTACTCTCGTTTAAATTTCTACGACGCCAGTATTCAGCATCTAATGGAGGCGGCCGTATCCGACATACCTTCAGTAGTCCAACCGGCTCCATAGTTAATTAAAGTGTCATGATATTGCCAATGTAGCATTCTAAGGGCGTTACCTACACCTCCTCCCCCCCCCCCCCCCACAAGAACCAAACGTATGACGTGTTGATAACAACATCATTGCATAGCTTTTTTAAAATATGGATTTGCATCCAGTGTAATGTCTGGTGTCTTCCCCAGTAGACCGTCCATGGAGGCGGAGTCAAGCTGTAGAAAATTTGAATATTCGCAATGGGAAACAATGCGCATGCAAGTTTTGCGACGTGCAACTGCTTCTACTCGTGTACAGTGGAAGTGTTAATAGTGAACGTGAGCTTTTTTTTCGAGCAACACAAACAGTGCAGTATGTCAGATGTGATATGATATTGCGCGCGTACTCATGCAATGGCAATACGTGACAGCTATTCATTGTGTAAATATTTACAGCGATTCCCTGCGATTCTGCTCTTATATCTTCATAATACTTTGCCCTACATTTTAAAGTTAGTTTAGTCAAAAGGAAACGAAATTTTCCTGAAAGTCATAACGGCGATTGATTCAGACTTTCCTTCGGAAAATGAGGGAGGTTTCTACCAGCGATAAAAATAGCCAGTACAATGTTAGGTTTTTTTTGTGGAAAAGAAGCTCAGGTGCGAGCTATTTAGTTAAAACAAGATAAAACCAGCTGGACGTTGTCCTACTTTGGTAAAAACGAAAATTGTGTCACTTATGAATATGTATCATTTCCCACATCATGATGCCTTCTCATGCCACATTGAAAGAATCGTATTTCCCTCTTCAATGTCCTTGACAATATCGGCTTTGCTCAGGTACTTGTTGGACGAGTAGGTGATTGAGGTATTCTTGAATACTTTGGATACGACAGTGGCAATTTTTTTGTTGCACCTCTGATATCTTTAGCCATTTCTTGAAAGAAAAACCACATCGCCTGTGCAGCCTTCATTATGCTCCGACAATTTGCTGCCAAACTCCTCTGAAGAAATACTCACCTGTATCTGTCTGAATAAGAAAAGTGGAAATAGAAAAAAATGACACATTATTTCTCACTCTTCCATATTGCGACCAAAGAATATACAATCCGCTAGAGCGTGTGTGCGCTGTAGTAGAGCAATGCATTGCGAAGAACATGATGTAGATAGCTTGATTATTTTAATCAGGCAACTCATCAAGAACAATGCAAATGACTAGGTTCATCATTTTGAGCATCGTCAATCACGGTACGCAGTGCACGAACCCACACTAGGCATAACCAATACATTGTCTAGTATGGTTAACAACTATTTTGTTAGCCATGTCGAAAAAATTAAATGCATTTGAATTCGTTTTGTTAGATCTATAAGGCAAAGTTTACTTTTAGGCACCAATATCTACCTCACTGTAGTCTCTTGTATAGCGAAATTTTTTTTGGTTGCGTGAGGAAGAGTCTCTCCTAGCAACACGGCTTCCTTTGCAGCTTCATTGGAGCAAGCCACACATAATGCGTTCAGAGAGCAGTGATTAGAGGGGAGCTTATATCAACAGTACTGAAAGTTGGGCGAGTTGGTACTCATTCATGACTGTTGTGAGTGTGCGCCCGTGTTGTTTGCCTCTTTTCCTTGTGTCCGTGTTTATGTTTGCGCAAAGAAGTCATGAATGAGCTTATATGCCGAGGCTATAAAAAAATACAGAAACACAGCCATTACAAACGTACATCATTGAGTTGAATAAAGAAGCTGAACCATTTCATGCTTGAATACGATACATTTGTGCCACTACAAAAAGTCATTACGGATGCCTACAATTTCTAGAGGTAGAACCAGGAAACTTACTTTCAAAATTTCATGCGTTTTAAATGTTTCTAAGCACATCAAATCAGAACATCGTGTGTGTTCAGTATGGTTTTTATGGTATGCAGCTTAAATCTATATTTATTTTTTAGCAATACCACAACTTGCCAACCTCATTTTGTTTCGCTTTTACGTCTATTTTTTTCTCTCTCTCTTCATGTTGAGGTCATGAAAGCATATATACCTTGCTACTCACAGACAAGAAAAGCACCAGTCGTAAAAAAATGAATTCATCGTGGTCCTAAACTTGTTGTATATCATCCTTTTTGTGCTATTTTGCTCAAGCATCTTTTCATTTGAAGTTTTTTTCTGGGGAAATTTAGAAGTTTACTTGGAACTCTTTTGCATGGCTGCCTTTATATCCGATCGGCCGTAAAGTCTTGAAACTTATTGTGAATACACTGTCACTTCAATAATACTACAGTCAAAATTTGGGCTCACGGTGCTAACCTACACAAAAATCTGAATAACTCTCAATTAGCTGTCCCTTCATCATTCCTTTAGAATTCTTCTATCGGAATTCTTTAGAATTCTTCTATTTTACACTCAACACCTCGTTAAGTCATACATTAGGCTATAACGTCTTGTCTGTTCCCAACAACGCTCTTGGCTATATACAGGTTTGTTCAGTTAAGATGGGGTGGAACATTGAAAGCACTTATCAATTTAGTGTATTCAGAAAACGCTGTTGAAATAGTATGTCGACTTACGTGAGTACAACAATAAACTAAGAATGCACCGACCGGAGTACACGTTCTGCATGATTACTTGAAGAGTAAATCAAATATAAAGTTTTTTACATCAGACTATTGTCGCACTTGGATATCTGGTTGTACAATGTTTGTAATCTTCGTGCTTTCCACTTTAATTCGAGTTGTTGCAGCTACAGGTAATAAAATTCTGCGTAACAAGCATCTGCGACGTTGAGTGCATCTATCTATCCATGTATCTAGCCGCCTACGTCTTTTAGCTCTCCAGGCCATCTCAATACTAGGATCAATACCAAAATTGGTATGGCGTAACAGGACTGTATGACGATCATAACTGACTTGTCATAACATGAAAGTCATTACATGTATGTCATGAATGTCATGATTTACATTTTACCGTTTTACTGCTTTTGTGGTGGTTTTGTTCACATGATATCTTGAAAAACTGGTATAGTATGACATGCCTCCACAGCGAACACAAGCGACAGACCCTCACATGGAAATCATGACATGCCTGCCATGTAACAACATCACTACATGCCACACTCATGACGCGCTCCCGGCCTTTTCACTCGCTTTCCATATACCAGGTTTGGTGTTACGTGAGAAAAATGGACGACGAAGGTAAATGACACGTTCAAACATAATAATCATACGATATGTGTGTCATGTAAAACATGACTGCATGCTACGTCATAGAGTGGTCGTGGCTGTTTCGCTAGCTCCACATATACAAAATTCGGTATTACGTGAAGTAATGAATGACGAAGGTAAATGACACGTACAAACATGATAGTCTTGATATGCATGTATAGTAAAGCAGGACTACATGCTGCGCCCATAGCGTGCTACGGCTGTTTAGCTAGCTCCACATATCAGGTCCCATGTTACTAAATTGGGTATCATGTGACGTGAATAGATGACAAAAGTAAATGACAGAATCGACCATGATATTCACGACATGGAAGTCGTGTACGGCATAATTTACGTCTGCCTCACAATATTGTACTGATTTTAAATCGACATATCATCTTTCCTCATTCGTGTTTTGCATATCATCCATTCCCACAATATGTGAGATCTGCCCATTTTTTTGTCTCTTTTTCATCCGCATGGGTGTTCAGAACGGCTATTTACACTTGTTACTAAACTTGATCGCACGACCATGTTACTCTCAAAGTGACGACTACCAATCACCGCTTTTGTCCACATCTAGGTTACCGTTTTGTTCAGTTTCCTCATCGACGGATCCGTCAGCGCTGGAAAAAAAGTCATGAGAGCTGCTCCACTCTTCAGAAGTGCAGAAGCACGGCGTCGTAAAAATTCTAGCATTCGGCTTAGGGTATCTTACGTGCACTTCGTTTCACGTAGGAAACGAACCTGTATTGTCTACTCCCTCGTGCGGCTATATAAAGTAGACAATAAATTGCGTCATTAGTGTGTTATGAAGTGTGAGTATGTGTATTTAGTGTTGAAATTTTGTATTCTTTCCCCCTACTGTAATGCCCTTGGCGCTGTGGGTACTATGATAAATAAATGTGTATATTAAAAAAATGGCCATGGGTGTGATCATGGCTACACCAAAGGTCATGGATGTTAACATCGTTCGCAGTGCGGTGCTCCTCACTCACCATTTGCAAACTTCTTTGAGTCACCGTCACCCCTTTCTATAGCCCAAAAGCGTCACTCTTGATGCCCAAAGATAATTGATTGGGAATATGCTCAGAGACCGCAAGATTCTTTTCATCGATATCTGTTGGGCCTGCTATTATAGCGGCAAAGATCTGGCGATGTCTCTCTGGTTTGTTTAACACTTGTTGAAAAGCCCGTAAATATCTCTACACTGTTAGGGTAATCTCACTTCTGTCACTTACCATGTGCCTTCAATAACAGATCAAATCGATGATATTTCCTATGAAGAGCTTATACTTGCCCACACGCATCGGTAACCATCGATGATAGTTACTTCGAAGAGCAAAATATTTAGCCAAGCGCAGCGGTGCCTCTCTTTTTGTGCTCACTGTATAACTTATTTTCTCGTTATGGGTATAAGACGTCTTGTTCTAGCTTGTGTGTGAAGCATTCTTTACATAAAAAAGAGTAAATAGCACGAATTGTGATATACAATACCATAGGAAAACTGATCACAGGGCTTTCCTCTAGCTCGTATACTACACCACTAACACGTACAGTAAAGATGATTGTTTTATTTCCACAAAGATCTACAAAATTGTGGAACCACTCTCGCTGAAAGAACACGCCCACACCTCAACTATCGTCATTTGAGAAAGTTCGTAAAGCCAACAAATATAACCAGTTCTTTCATTCAGATTTTACAAAAGATAATGGTGTCATGCCGGAATTGGTTCCACGCGCAGTGTCTTTGATGGACTCTCTAGTTACCACAGACACTGGTATTCTTATTCTTCTGCTTGCCTTAGATACTGAGAAAGCGTGTGGTCCGGATAATATACCCAACTGATTTCTGAAAAGGTACGCAGAATGGTGTAGCAGATATCCCAGCAGTATTTTCCGTAAACTGCTTTCAACATCATGACCACCAGATGATTGAAAAATCGCTAAAAATATTCCAATTTATAAATCGGGAGCCAAATCCATTTATTCTAATTTCAGACCAATATCTTTAACGAGCATGGTATGCAAACTACCCGAGCATATAGTCTTGAAACATATGTTTTTTTCGAAAACGAGGGCGTTCTGTCCCACAACCAGCTTGGATTTTCTAGGAGTTTATCGACCACGACGCAGCTGACTGAGATATACACAATCTTGGGCTAGGGCTAAATATTGACAATCAAAACCAAACAGACGTAATTTTACTTGACTATTCGAAAGCGTTTGACTGCGTTTTTCACACCAAGCTAATCGCTAAACTACAAAACATTATCGGGGACGGAAAAATTGTTGCTTGGGTGCGTAAATTTTTGTCTAATAGGTCTCAGTTTGTTGTTGTCGAAAATATTGCATCAAATATTGTACCGGTTACGTAAGGAGTGCCCGAAAATTGCATGCTCGGGCCCTTGTCATTTTTTGTGTATATCAATGACATATCTACTAATATAGACTGTAAAATAAAGTTATTTGTGGATGACTGTATCATTATTAGAGAAAATAAAAAGGTACAAGGTCACTATTCGCTCAACAATTCACTCTGCTATTTCTGATTGGTGTTCAAACTGGCAGATGACCATCAATTGTTAATAAATCAGCTTACAGGATAATAACAAGGAAGAGGAAGCCATTAAACTTTTGCAACACTATAAATGGCGCTGCTCTGAGCAGAGTTCACAAACATAAATACCTAGGCATAACAATAACGTCCGACTTGAGGTGGGACGAGCACAATAGTAACAATACTTCAACTGCCACGCCAAAGTATTTTTTTCTTCGCATATCACTTCAAATAGCAAACTTGCCAACAAATTTCCTAGCCTACAAGCCATTCGTCACTCAATAGTCTTCTAACACTTTCTGAACTTCCTACGCTAGAAGTACGAGCAAAACAGGCATGTCTAAATTTTCTTTATGAACTCTTGCACAATTATCTGAAAATGAACATTCCAAATTACATGTCTTATTTCCAAACACGAGCCACGAGACACAAACATACACATGCAATAGTACAATACAAATGCAACACTGATGTGTTTATATATTCATTTTTTTCCGGTTGCTATTCGTAATTGGAACATGTGTGCCCCTCACATCATCAACAGTAAGCCACTGTCTCAGTTTGAGATAGACATTAAAAACAATTTTAGCTTCTTTATATACCCAGCGACAATGGTAATGAAACCAGTATGTACTACTTGTATGTTCTGTAAACAGACATGTAAGCGGCCTTATTGTTAAACTAACTATTTTGTATGCACTTGTATTTTGCTTATGATGTTGGGTAAATATTGCTAATATACAGAGTGCCATGATGATGTTGCTTTTATGTTCTCTATTACAGTTGTTTTACCATGACGAGCAATCATAGCATCTGTACAGAGTGCCCACCTCCTATGGTCTCAATAGAGTCTGGCAGTATAGCAAATAAATAAATAAATAAATTTCAGAAGACCCGTCTTTAAATACTTGAAGTGAGGATAGATCCCTTTTCCTTCAATTGTAGTTATTTTGCGTACGTATATTAGCCTTACTTAGGGCTATTACTAAGTTCTACAATACAGAGTGACATCACCTCTGTGCTTCATGGATTAAGATTCTTGGCTGCTGACAGGAAAGACCGAGTTTTCATTTCAACCATGGAAACTGCATTTTGATGTAAGGAAAGATTATAGATCTAGTATACAGTGCGATGTCAATGAATAGCCAACCTCAGATGTTCAAAACCATGTTGAGATCGGCCCTATAGTATCAATTATAATCTTATCTACGTTTGGTGGCGTGATACCGCCTAAATCAAAGAACAATGCTAGTATGTACATTAAAATGACGCTTTTTCATGGGACTTTTGGCGCAATGCTAGGTTGCTGAAAGTGAACCATTTCTTTCATCTTTGCAAAACTTCTCCTGTGTCGCCAGACGCTCAACCTGAACGCAATTGCTAGCTATTTGCGTCTACAGCCACCTCCTCGCTGAAGGCTAGCGTTTGATATCTCGAATCTCTGAACTTGGTCGTTACAACAATCGCGACAAGATACGACAAAGGTTAATGACATTGATCCATGTATGCAATGTTCACAATGTGCCAATATGTTTAAATCTCACTGCCAACGTGTGGCTCGACGGGCGAAGAATATTTTGTTGTAAAATTGTGTCCTTGGCGACGTTTCATGTTTTCTTCATTTCAATTTTTCGTGCCGTCATAAATTGTGCTCTTGGTTAGCGATAAACGCAATTTCGTTCCGTGAAGAACCACAGTTAAAACAATGATCGCTTCACCGGAATTATGCCCAAACAATGCACTATACTATTAATACAGCTGCAATCAACTTCCGGCGTTGTTTGGAATGCAATGATATCTTACATTGAGCAGAAAAAAGATTTACATGACTTCAGCATATCCAAGGACTTCTGCGATGAGTATCTGTCATGAAGTTATTTAAGGCCACACCTAAAGTGATATTAAAAATAGAGAGGCAACCCTGCAAAACATTGCCTTACAGCACTTTTCAATTTTCTTGTTTTATTTAGCGCAGCACTCTCTATGAACCTTTCCCTTTTCTAACGATATAAAGCGCTGATGAAGGAAGAAGTACCTCAGTCTCGAGAAACCTAACGAAGGAACAAGGGAGACCGAAATCTATGTAAATATTGGTGGAAGGTATTTAAGTATTGCACGCATACAAAAACATGTTTTGCTTTTGCGAGGAAAATAAAATATGCAGGCCTGACCAGGCCATTATGGTCGCAACACTTATCTAATTTTTGGGGGTATTCTCCAGGGATTGGGTTCAACATTATATGCAATATATACTCTGTGTTTCACTAAATGAGTTTGAAGGTGCTATAAAACATGGTAATTAATAATTTGTTCATCTCCATCATTTTTATTTTTTCTCCTAACGAAAGGCATACTAATATGACTAGATACATCATTTGCGGCTATAATTAAGGTATCTAAACTAATACCTTTTTATATAGTGGATACAAGCGGTCAAGTATAATTGAAGATCGGCAGACTATCGGCAAAGAATCAATTGCCGTTTTAAGGCTTCGTAAAAGCGGATGGTTGCAATTTTACCATTAAGGAAAAGTCAATTGTGACTTCTGAAAGAGACACCAAGGCGCGAGTTAACTCAGCTGCCTTACTATACCAACAGGTTCACAATGAGCAAAGTTAATTACGCACCTGCTTCTCTTCGTGAGTAGCGATGACTTCTACACCCGCATGACACACATACCTGAGCAAATGCGTGAGAAATATTCCAACACCTTGCAGTCGCTCTCCTGTAGAGTGACCTCATGGCAGTCATGTAAAAGTAAGTTTCCATTTTGCGAAAATTTTGACGGAATTTCGTTACACCATAATACTTACCGGAAGCCGCTTTTTCGAAATCTCAAGAAGCGGTAGACTGTTAGTCTGAACGACCTCCATTATACAAGTTTACCGATTTCATGATTCCACTTTAATTTGTTCATTTTTTATACATTGCTTCGTTTATTTTCTAAACCTACTATACCATATGTGCCACTTGAACAAGGACAATCACGAAGACAGCAATAAATATTTTTTTATACCTTTAGGACTTTTTTTTACATCACAGCAATGTCACACCCCTTCTTCCAACCTTTTCAAAGTATATAACCACTTGCACTCCATTCAGAGATTGTGGAATTGCTTTTATTGTCTCAAAATTTCTGAGCCTTCCTCAATAAGTGATCTCCCAACTTGCTCGAGACCCTTGATCAGAAGCTTGGTAAATTCGGCGTTGCTGTTGACCTCTGGCAATTTCATTTCGGCCGCAATTTTGTCCATGACTTTCGTCACAATTAGGACGGCCTTTTCCTTGGCCTTATCTTTAGCTGTCTTGACTGCCGCGTCCGCCGCAGCTACGATGATTTCTTTCAGAGAGCTTTTCACTTCTTTCGTCAGGTCGTATAGAAAAACGGCGGCCTTTTCAGCCCCCTTCTTTATTGCCTCCTTCAGCTTTGCCCAAAAGCTCTTAAAGGAGTATTCGTCGACCTGAAAACAAGAACAAAGATAAACAAAAACGTGCTTTTTTTGCTTGTTGATTCAAAAGGGGTACTGTTTAACACTTCAGAAAGTTCTAGCAATGCATTACAACTTAGATCATGAAATCTAAACGCACGTTTTGTTGTCTTTTACATAATTTTGGCGAGCAGTCGTTTCCGGCGCGCGCAATTAGTGGAAGTTTCTACAGAGCCTTTACAGAAAGAGATATTTTTATGAAGAGCTGGAGGTGTTAGTTTGGCTTTTCGCCTGGCATGCTACTCTTGTTGGTAGGCGATGATTATGATATTACAGGAATAAACACATAATGCATACAGCCGCACACGTGACTTCTCTGTGTATAATGTCTCATTCAAGCTTGTAGCGCGCGAGAAAGTCATCAGCAGCATTTTCTCTGTGGATGTAAAGAATAAGTGTCAGAATTCATCTAGGAATACAACCCCAGAATTCTGCGTGGAAATCGAGTGTTATACCATGAAGTAACGCTAAGTCTTGGAACTGCTTTTCAGATAAGCCTTACTGTTCGTGAAACATGAATTGTTGTTGCAGTGCTGGCTACTTAATTCAATAAAAAATTACCCTACGTAGTCCTATGATACAGCCATCTGATCGTGTTATTGTCAATTGTAGTTAAGTGTCGTATAGAGAGAGAGGAGGAATAAACGTTTTTTTTCGAAACGGTTTAGCTGTGTAGGTTCTGCTTCCACCCTAGTTGAGAAGTCTCCTTATTCCATGATCCCTGTGGCTATCGCTGCCTCCTTGGCCCTGGCGATGAGTCGTCGTTGTTGATCTAGGTACTTCGATGCGAGCTTGGGCTCCCACGTATCGAGAAGGTGTTCGTTTTTCTTAGCAGTGTCGCAGGTATTCAGCGGAGAAAATATAATATAAATTACCACTAAGCGTGCGTTTTCGAGCTTCTTGTGTCCGTCGTACTGCTTTGCATGACACAGTCTGAAGAAAAAAGGCAGTTTCACTAACCAAACTCAAAAACCTGAACCACCACTCACCCCCCAAAAAAGAGGTTGGCCTTTCTGATGCCTTCACTTGTGGGTTGCTTCGTCCAATATTAGTTATTACAGCGTATTTCCTGATAGATGACGCGAAGTAACACTCAAAAGCAAGTGTGTTGGCGCTAATTGGCAGTGCATGGTTCGGAAGTTGCGCACTGTAAGCTAATAGAGAAATTCGCGATAACATACGCACAACTTGCCGGTGTAGTGCTAGCGTTTGCCAACTGATAGAAGCCCGCAAGAAGTAATTGCGACGACGCATGCGCAACGTAGCGGCAAAGCTTTGCGTTGCACTGCTCTAAAACTCTCAAATACTGTAAGAAGCTGTCGGAAACGTAGTGTGCGCAGCAGGTTGCACACGTGCAGCCTTGCCTAATCACTAAACATAAATTGTCTAATGAGGTTACACTGAATTAACACTCACCTCACTGCTATGAGCATCGTACTGCTCAAGTTCTCTTGCAGCGGTGCGCAGAATGTGTCCTACTAAGATGGCTTCTGCTGCAGCCTCCTTGGAATTATCGCCAAATGTGCCTTGCACAGTGAAGTCATCAGCAGGAAGCTTGAAAGCAGAAGCTAGAAAAAAATTTGAAATTCACCATCATATAGTCTCAGTGAGGTACTCAAAAAATTGGCAGATTCCACGTACAGTGGGAATTCATGATATGCGAAGCACGATTGAGGAAGGTTGATATGTCGCTTTGAAATCAGCACAACGTTACGAGGGGGAACAAATCATGCTCTACATAATTCACATGTCATGATTATCTTGTTTAAACGTGTCATGTACCTTCGTCATCTATTGACGTCACGTAACACCAAACTTTGTATATGTCGAGTGAGTGAAACGGCCGCGAGCGCATCCCGAGCGCCCAATATACTCCGGTGTAACGTTGACGCGCGCGTATGCTGGGCGTAGCAACGCTCCGCTAGCAAAACGCGAACACTGTGATCTGCATTATTCTAGGTACCAAGCTAGAACGCTTCATCTGCATTCGCAGATTTACACTGCTCACAGATCCACAAGAGCCAACCAGAATAGAAACCAGCCCAACCAGAGATGTGTGCCCTGAACTAACCTTTGTAAGGAGAGTAAGCAATTAAAACTGGTCAAATCTACATGAAACCTTAGATATAATAATTGCATCGTTTCTACTACACTGCAAATCTTCAACCCCGTGCTCAAGAGTTGAAGGTTCGTGTCACTAATCGGGATGCATTAAGTAAACAGCGCGCTATGACTGACAACACAGGGACACCTTCCAGTGAATGGCTGCAGTGACTGAAAGCTGACATTGATAAAGCAACCAAGAGGATAAGCACTAACGCCTCAAATCCAGATGTAGACAGTTACCTTCTACACCTATGGGAAGCACGCAGAAGCCTCATAAAACTTTGGCATAGCCTGAGACACAATCAAGAGCTTAGACTTCGCATTGTTAAAATAACGTTGCAAGCTGAACAATACGCCACAGAGTTCACAAGGAACAGCTGGCACGACTTATGCAAGTTATTTAATGGTACACTAAGCACTGCGCGCACGTGGGCCATTCTAAGAGTCCTTGTAGACCCGAAAAGTGCCGTCCTACACGAACAGTACCTTCCAAACACTTCTCCACAAGCAGGATGGGGACGACAACAGCATCTTACAGATGCTTCAATAAGTGTATAACACTGCAGGTCCTCAACCGAAATATCTAAACTACACTTATACAGAGTTAACACCACTGCATGCTGCTATAACTGTGCACGAGGTTTGAGCTGCCCTTCTGAATATCAAGCGTGACACAGAACTAGGCAAAGACAACATAAAATACACTCTCATTCGAAACCTCCATGAAGATCTAGAACAGCTGACAGATTCTTACAACAATCACTGTAAATCCGAAACGTTTTCCCAAGAATGGTGTCATGTTGAAAGAATGCGCGACACAGAACCAGGCAAAGACAACACACAATACAATCTCATTCGTAACCTCAATGACGAAGATCTAGAACAATTGACAGATTTTTACAACACTCACTGTAAATCCAAAACGTTATCCCAAGAATGGAGACATGCCGAAAGAACGCGCTACACAGAACCAGGCAAAGACAACATACAACACACTATCATTCGAAACTTCAATGATGAATATTTAGAACAGCTCACAGATTTTTACAACACTCACTGTAAATCCGAAACGTTATCCCAAGAATAGAGACATGCCGAAATAACACTAATTCCCAAGTCCAGGAAACCCATAGAACATTAAAACCTGCGGCAAGCCACTCTGACTTCTTGCCTCACTAAATAATTGGAGCACGTTGTCCTCCAAAGATTGCAACCATACCTTGAAGCCCAGTGATTTTCTCCAGGCACTGTTTGGGTACCGGGCTCATCTGTCAACGCAATACATGCTTTTCCAACTAAAATAGGAAGTAATGGACAGGCTCAGTTCGGCGCAAACTAGAGCTCTGCTTACCTTGGATATCTGCAGTGCATTTGACAATGACTCGTATGACCTAATACTGGAGAATCTCGCGCTGACACGGTGTGGACGACGAGTTTACGACTATGTTAAAGCATTTCTAACAAACAGGATGGCGACCATAAGGTTAAGCACTCTTCGCAGTGACATCATAAAGCTCGCGGGTAAAGGCATGCTGCAAGGACCGGTGTTCACTCCGACAATTTTAGATGCGAAGCTCCTTAAAGCGGCACCCGTTCGTCCCTTACTTCTTACGTCCCTTCGTCCCTTACGCGTCTTACGCTTTGACCTGCAAGGTGAGGCTGGTGGGAGATTTCTCCTGTGCGTTGTTGAACAATAAAAAATTCGCAGCGTGTGCGTTAATTAAAAGCCCATTTCTCCTGTCTCTCATTCCCCGTTAGCAGCCAATGGCATGTACAGTGAGCACTACCTGACAAGAAAGAGTTAAAACGTTATACTCGCTGGGCGTAGCCTCGTTGGTATTAAAAAGGTATAGCGAGCGTTGAGCCGCAGTGCCATGAATACAGTGAACTAATATGCTACAAACTTGAGGTGGTTAAAGGTGGGAAGTACACACGAAGCGCAAGCCGTAAGAAAGTGTGCGTATGCTACCTCTCGTTTAGTCATTGGAAAGTCCGCTGTATGCCGGTGTTTCTATATGGGGAATATATGATGAAAATATCCGAGATGGTGATACTTGAAGTGTTGACTAGGTGGATGAACGTATACACAGACAGATGCGTGGACGGACGCATGATGGCGGCATGGACGCATGGACGCATAAGCGGTTGGAGGGGCGAATGCATAGACGAAGGCAGGGATGGACGCATGGATGGATGGGTGGACGCACGAACAGACGCACGCATGAACGGACGGATAGACGCATGGGCGGTCACACGGACGCATGGACGGACGGAAGCAAGAACGAATGGACGAAAAAAGGTTTAGCGATCGTTGGGCCACAGTGCCATCAATACAGTGAACTAAATATACCATGAACTCGGAAGTTGTTAAAGGTGGGAAGTAGACACGAAGCGCAAGCCGTAAGAAAGTGTGCGTGTGCTACCTCTCGTTTAGTCCTTGAAATATAGGCTAAATTGTGGTCCTTCTACATGCAGAATATATGATGAAAAGATGCGAGATGGTGTTACTTGGAGTGTTGACTAGATGGACGAACAGATGCGAATGGCTGCACAGACGTATGGACGAATAGACGGACACAGGGGCGGATGCATGGACAAACGCAAGAACGGACGCACGGAGGGACGTGCGGACGCACGAACAGACACACGCAGAGACGGTCACACAGACGGATGCATGGACGGATGAAAGCACGAACGAATGGACGGACGGATAATTCATCCCACTCCCCATCATTCGCCCAATGAATATGCTGCCATTTTGTAACATCGTCATGGCTAAATTACCACCTCTACTGGCCACGATTCCGAATATACGGCATGCTTTATACATGAACGGCATCCCTATAAGGGTGACCAAAGGCTCAGTTGGACAATTACAAGATTCGCTCGAAGAATCAGTAAATACAGTTCTGGCATACGCACGAGCCGGTGTTTTAATGTGCTCTGCAGAGAAGTCACATCTGCTCATTCGTCGTCCCCAGCGAAATCACAACAGCCCGCAAATCAGAGTCACCTTAGAACACCATCCAATTCCCTGCGTACAGGAACTCCACGGCCTAGTCCTTTATATTCAAGCATTTCTGAAGGCAACGCCCATTATCGAAATATTAGAACAGTGAGTGTCTCAAATCACGCATATGATCCACCGCATCACCAACCGAAGGGATTGATTTCAGGAGCAAGACAGTCTACGTATAGTTATTGCCTGCATAGTAAGCCACATCACCTAGCAGATTCCTTATCAAACCCTAACGCTTACACAAGAGAGAAAAGAGGAGATTTTTCTCAGCAGAGCCACCAAGGCGGCACTTAAACTACCTACGTGCGCATTCACCAACCGCCTTCTAGCCATGGAAGTACACAAACCTAAGAGAACTAACCCAAGCACAACGTAATAGTCCACTGCGAAGATTCTGCGGCACCCTAGTGGGAGAGTGGCTACTCGTAAGGCTAGGCTATCCCCTGACCTGATGTGGATACAACACACCAGGCAAACAACTACCCACCTACTCAGCGAGAATTACAGTCGCGTAACTACAACGCAAATTGCACCCTGAGCGCAACACCCAGCGCCGGCGGGCAAGGGAGAAAAACCTTACGCGCGTCATCATTCAGTCTCTTTCAAACACTCTGTCATGCTGCGACGCCGCTAGACACCACTCCCGCAGTTTTACAATTAAAGCTGCGGTGAACAATGATGACGACGATTACTATAGACGAGAACGCATTCAGTACCCTCCAGCACCCCACACGCTCACACGAGAAGATGCAACTACGGTGCTTCAACTGCGGGCCAACAAATTTCCGAACTTCTATTTCCTCCACATCATCCATCCCCCTTCTTACTCTGACAAGTTCCCCGGCTGCGGAGTGGTTCCGACATTATTTCGAGTAACGCTGGTATGTCAGCGTCAGCCTGCCAGGCGCCCTGTCAACTCTTTTATTTCCCACCCTGCAAGACTTGTAGGCCATGCTGCGTGGCAAAAGCCAAAGTGACCAACGGGCACTCGTTTGGCGGGCACAGGACGCAGCAGCGGCTGTTGGAACTCTAGACTGAGAGCCCTACCCGAAATTTCTGTATGATTGAAATAAACAGTTTTTCTTTCTATATGCGGAGAAGGACATGAAACTGCAAGTAAGAAACGTAAAAGGAGACTAACGCCAAGTCCACCACTTTACAACGTAAGACAACAGCACCTCAACAGGCTTCAAGAAATAGACAACTGAAACGCTAGCAGGGAAGAATTCCCTGAGGTTAACATATCCGCCGCTACTTCTAACAGGAACAATGGGGGCCGCGTCTGCACGCGCAGCAGATCCAAGTCAATATTTCGTTCGAGTTCGCGCTCCCGCTCTCGCACGCGTTCCGTCTCTACGCGCAGCAGATCCAAGTCAAAGTTGCGTTCTAGTTCGCGCTCCCGCTATCGCGCGCACTAGCATTCCGCTAAACTTGCGAGCTACGCTACCATGGCAAGGGGGTCTTATGACAGCAGTAGCTTAACCTCTTCGAAGGCGGACACCTCATTCATACAGGTTCTCGAAGATATACTGAAAAACAAGCAAAAAAAGCTACAGAGTCAGCACAGCCAACTGCAAAGCGATCAAAGCCTCATAAATAAACTGTTTCAGAGTCAAAAAAGACAACAAGAGCTCAATGACAAACTACTTGAAAGTGCACGCGTCAGAAAGGACATTCAGACAATGCAGAACAACAATATCAAAAACAAGCAAACTCAAGCAGAGAGCCGGCATTGACGATGACCAAGGTAGACGTCTAAGCCTTAGTGAACGCAAGGTGCGCGATATTTGAAGAATCTTTCATGAATAACATGCACGCCAAGATGAAAAAAATTATCCAGTGAGCAATAAAAAAAAACAGCCTCAATGTCTAAACACAAGATCACTACACTTAAGGCCAAAATTGTTGGGATTGCTGCGCAAGTCAACGATTTCATCGAGCACGTGAAGAAAACTTACGTAATCATGGCACAGTTCGACAGCTTGAACAACCCACGCCAAATGACTCGGAAGAAAGCACGAGCAAATAGGCACAATGCTTTTCGCTCAGTCTCGGCGTGTCGTGATGCCATACTTTTCAAGAAAACACTTTCAACGCAAAAGCACGAAATCCAGGACACTCACACGGAACACACCCTAATATAGATTCTAACGGAACAAAAGACGCAGCAAAGTCTTTTCATAACCAACATATACAGTCCCCCAAGAGGCCAACTACCAGACTTCGATCACTTCATACAAGAAATCAGGAAGCGCACGAGTGGCCATCAGATTGTAATAATGGGAGACTTCAACACCTCTCACATGGCATAGGGCTTTAATATCACCATGAGGAAGGGTTCTAGGGTGCACGATACTGCTAAAAAACCACAGGCTAACACTGTGGAACGACCCTGTCCAGAAGACGAGAATCGGGAACAGCGTCTCCAGACACACAAATCCCGATCTTACCTTTACAGCGAACGTCACTGGGGCAGAGTGAAGTGTGCTACCGGAAACTTAAGGTAGTGATCATCACATCATCCAACTCTCCGTAGCGCACACTCGTAAACAGACCAAGACTAAAATAGCGCGGTTAACGGAATGGCAATCCTTCAGTAATGACCTCGACGTTGAAACCACCATTATCGACATTGAAGACTGCTTTAAGAATGTCCTCAAGATAGCTGAACGCTACACTAAGACGATATGTATAGCGCGAGAACGAAACGGCATCTATAACTATCGTCATGCCATACCAACTAGCCCAAGCTGCCACACTTCAAAGCTACACTAAGAACATACAGCTTGACGCTGATACACCCGCCGTCGACGCACATCTCCATCTTTTGTAGGCTAGAAGAGGACTTCTAAAACGATGGAAGCGGCAAAAACTAAACAAAAAGTTACCAAAACGCATTTCTCTCCTCGCCGAGCAATTTCAAGATTATGCGAACCAATTGGCCAGGCCGAACTAGCACGCTTTTTGTGACAAGCTGCAAGGGTCTCTGAGCACGAAGAAGACCTGGCATCTGCTGCGCACACTTCTATCCACGCAACCCTTCAAAGCAGCACAGAAGCAGCACCTTCAGAGGCTTATTCGAAACTACGTTGGTACAGAAGAACACCTAAAAGAAGTACAAAAGAAGCTCTGTGGCGATGCACCCACTGGGGCTTCAATTCACACGAAAGAATACACTGGCGTACCAAGCACTGAGCTCGACCGGCCCTTCAGCCAGACTGCACAGCACACAGACCTAACGAAGTTGACAAGAAATATTAGCCCAAGAATAGACAGGATTATCAACAAGCACTCACGCAACCTACCGCACCAGGCCACCATGGCTCACCATGATCCCTAATCACCATGATCACCTTGATCCCTAATCACCATGATCCCTAAGCCTAACGAACCGGTCGGCAATGAGAACTACGCCCTATTTTCTCACCTCGTGCGTGGAAAAACTGTTCGAACATATGGTGAACGACGGCTTATTTCAGTACCTAGAAGATAGTGGACACCTACCGGACTCCATGTTCGGCTTCAAGCAGCGTCATTCGAAGCACGACGTGCTCTTATTACTCAAAGAAGACCTCCTTGATCACATCAACCATCGAAGAAAGTACTCAATACTCAGAGTCGACGTCTATGCGGCCTTTGATAACGTAAGCCACAACGCTATCCTCAACAACCTCGAAGGCATTGGCTGCGGCGTTAGAACCTGCACGTACGTCAGAAACTTTCTGACGGACCGTACGGCAACTGTGGGCATACGCAACATCCGCAGCAACAGCTTCCAACTACCAAAAAACACACCGCAGGGATCGGTCATCTCGCCGTTACTTTTCAACGTGGCTATGATCAATCTGCCAAAAATTCTCGACAAAATACCAGACTTATGGCACGCAATTTACGCTGATGACATCAAGCTCTGGGCCAGGGCTTCGAACACTGGGTGACGAGAGACCTGCCTACAAACCGCCGTAGATACCATCGAACGGTATCTCAGAAACTGCGGTCTCTGCTGTGCCCCCGAGAAATCCGAGCACCTCGTCCTCAAAGCGAGAACAAGAGGCAGACTCCCTCTATACGACGAGCCCGACCATAGCGTAACGATGAAAGGGACCTTAATTCTAAATTTCGAGACCCTGTGAGTGCTTGGAGATCACATCTACAAGGATGGATCGAGAGCTGCCACCATACCGATACTCCAACGGACACTATCACAACTCACGCACCTCGTCAAGAGGATCGTGAATCCACAAAACGGACTGAAAGAGCATGACACGCTACGTATATTGCAAGCTCTGTTCACCAGCTGCTTTACGTATGGCACGCCGTACCTGAATTTGAAAACAGCTGAAATTGATAAACTTAATATCATGACAAGAAAGGCCGCTAAAGTAGCCATGGGACTTGTCCAATGGCCTCTACCACGCGTCTCCCAAAGATGGGCGTCCACAACACGTGGCAAGAGCTCATCGAAGCGCACAAGAACAGTCAGCTGAAGAGGCTCAAGCTGACGCCCACGAGAGGTCGGTTCTCCGGTACCTCAAATACAGCGACATGTTCATCACCAATGCAGACCGGAAAGCGCATCCCACTGTACGCTAAAGAGTCGCTGTTCATCGCACCTGCTCCACGTAACATGCATAATACTTTCCACAAAAGTAGACGCAAGGCTAGATCTGACGCTATTCAACGAAAGTTTAGGCAAGACCCGGACGCCCACTACACTGACGCGGCCAAGTATCCGCATGGAAACGCGTACGCTGTCAGCGTCGTAGATTCTCAAGGCCGAGAATTACGATCGGCCACGGTCAACGCACTCAGCTCAGACGCAGCCGAAAAATAGAACCGGCAATCGCTCTAGCAACCACAACATGTATAGACGCCGCGGTGATTTTCACCGGCTCGCAAGCCGCCTGCAGGAATTTCGCTAAGGGCCGTATCTCACACAAAAATCGCAGAGCAGACACACAAAAATCGCAGAGCAGACACAACATTGGCCAAATTGCGTAAGGTGGGGGACCAGGTGGGCCAGATGGTCCGCTGGGTTTCCAACAAGGGGTTACGATGCAAAGATGCCTTGCGGCTGGCGCATGCATTCGTAACCAGCCGAGTCCTGTACTCGGCTCCATACCTCCACCTACGCAAATCCGACGAGAATGCACTCGAAGTCATTCTCCGCAAAATCTACAAGCGCGTTCTCGACCTTCCTGTCAGCACCTCTAACCAGCGCCTTTTGGGCTTGGGAATGGTGAACACCTTCAAGGAGCTGAGAGAGGCGCACTTGACAAACCAATATACTAGACTCTCTAAAACACCGTCGGGTGGCCGCCTCCTTGCCCGGCTACACATCAATCACTCAATACACACGGAAGAGCGCGTACGGATTCCAGAAGTTTGGCGATACTCCTTGCACGTGCGCCCTCTTCCGGCTAACATGACCCGAGACGACTACACTGGCCGACGCCTCGCGTGGGCGGAAGCCTTGGCTCGACACTACGGCCACAAATTCGGGGTATTCTACGTGGACGCCTCCGGCCCGCACCATGGTGGTTGGTATACGGCTGCGGTCGTCCACGAAAACACCGTTTTAAACGGACTCACATTCCGTGCACATAACATTACGCACGCGGAGGAGATCGCCATCGCACTAGCCGCCGCAGATCAGGACTCGAGGGTCATCATCACCGACTCAAGGGGTGCCTGTCGCAATATTGAACAGGGATACATTCCGTACCGTGCTTATAAAATACTGCAGAACAGCAGCTACCTAGGTGCCCCCGCGCACCGAACGATCATATGGGCTCCGGCTCACACGGGCCTCGATGGTAATGAGACGGCCGATGCCGCTGCCCGCGCGCTCACTCTCCGGGCACTATCCTCGTCCCCTACCGATCCGGAACTCGAACCCAATCCTGCCTACACCTTTAAGGAGATCACACAATTTTATCGATCCGGCCATAACGTCTATCCGAAACCCTGTAAGGGCCTCACGAAGGCGGAGGAGCGAATCCTCCTTCGCCTTTATACTAAAACTCTATTGTGCCCGGCAATCATAAAACACTTTGACCCCTGCTTGCACGGGGAAGTGCCCGCATTGTGAGGAAAGTTCCTCTGACATTTTCCACATGGTGTGGGCATGCCAAAAAACTCCAAACCTTACCCCACTACCCAACCCTTCGCGGGAGGACTGGGAGGCAGCCCTGCTCGGCTGCTCTGACCTGACGGCCCAACGGGCCCTGGTCGAGCGTGCCCGGGCCGCGGCCAACGCCAATGGGCTCCCGTAAGAGGGAGCCCACCTAGTGTTTGTACGGGGCGGCCCCTTAAGGACTGTTCCCACCCTCCCTGTAAATAACATCTGTAAATAAATGTTTTTCAGCAGCAGCCGTATCTCAGCCAATGCCATCAATATTTTAAAACGGCGAAGCACTCCACTCCCATACACTTGTATATTATGGGTTCCAGGACACGAGGGTCTGCAGGGAATTGAAGTGGCCCACGGCGCTGCCCACAAGCACGTCAGCCGGCTGCCCCCTGCCCACAAGACATCCGACCCGTCATTGAAAAGACGTAAGTTGTTCAAAACACCTACCAGTCGTTACTCCAGCATTACAGTCTGGAGCGAAGAGTATACCCTCCACCACACCCAAAACTGACAAAAGAGGAATGCGAGATACTCAGACGCCTGCGAAGCACCATGCACACACATGGGGCCCTAATGCACCATCTCTACCAAACGAGATATAGCTATATGTGCACGCTCTGCAGCGTACCGGACACCCTGGCACACTTGCTTCGTGCATGCCAGTGTATTGCCAGACGCCATCCGCCACAACACACTGATGATAATGAGGCAGGGCGGACGATGAGCTAACCGAAACGTGGGAGGCGCAGCTTGCCCTAAAGGACCTAGAAGACCAAAAACAACTCGACTCCAGGGCCAAGAGGGCAGTAAAAGCAAGAGGGTTCCTGGACTAAGGAGCCTTCCCACCTCAGGGTGACACCGTGCATTGCTCGAGGCACTTTTTCAAAAATGAACGTTTACTTCACTTCACGTCTCTCTGTCTCACTCTATAGTGTGACGCCAGGACACGGTGTAAGATACAAGTAACGCAGTGCGCCAGGCGCGACCGGCGTTACCAGCAGAGACTCGCTCACTCGATTTCGTGCCGACCGGTTGCGCCCCCGCTATCTCAGATGACAGCAGAGCTCTGGCCAACTGGGCTCCCCCTACGCCATCTCCTGTCGCCGACAAGAGCTCTAGCCGAGTGGTGCCCCGTCCTCGGGCACCTGTGATCATATCCATCTCTCCTATCTCTTCTTTTCTTTCGCCGTTTTCTGTCGTTCACTGTCCCTGTGCCTCACTCTCTCCTTCTCCTCTGTATCTATTTACCGTTTAATCCTATTTATGTAATAACTCCTTAACCCCATCCCTTGTGAGCTACTGTTGAGGTGTCGCACTATGATGCTGACAGTTACGGGGATAACTTTTCTTTTATCTTTAAGAATCGCATCGGCGAGACCAGAGTCCGTCGGTACGGCCCGGCGGCAACTGGCGCGAAACGCGACATGCTGCGTTTCGCGACAATGACGTTACCCAGACAGCACTGTGTCTCCTTGTGATCGTGAGTGAAGAACGCCGGGCGTACTCAAACGGACATGCGTCAAAGCAATGCAGCGTGGTGCGCACTTGCGAGTATGACAGATTGGCGGCTACCGTGGCATCACCAGCCTGATGTGACGAAACGATCGCTGGCGCACACACGCACCGGGTAACATCGAGTGCTATTGGCGCGTTCAGTGTTATATGTAGTCATGTTGTTAGCTGACAAGCCTCTCAAGATTTTCACGTTTGCAGCAGTCGCATAGTATCGTCAACTATTCACGTCTCGTTATGTCAAATTTGGTATATGCAGAGTTAGCAAAACGGCCGCGAGCGCATCATGGCCATGACATGTAGTCTTGTTGTTTCATGACACGTATCTAAATATTATCATGCTTGGACGTTATATTTACGTATGTCTCCCATTCACACAACGTAATACTGAATTTGGTAGATCTGAAGCTAGCGAAATCACCGCGACAATATTATGAGCGCAGATTGTGGTCATGTTGTTACATGACTGGCATCTTATGATTATCATGTTCTCACCAGTCACATACTTTCGTCGTCCATTCACGTCCCGTAATACCAAACTTGATATATGTGAGGCTAGTGAAACGGCCGTGAGCGCATCATGCAAGGCCCAATATACTGCTGACAAAGTTGGCGCCCGTGCACGCTGGGCACATCGACGCTACGCTAGCAAAACGCAAGCACTCTAGTACGTATATTCTAGGCACTATAACTTTAGTCAGACGCCAAGTACGTCCAGCGTCCGTCGGTATGACCCGGCGGCAAGAGCGCAAAATGCAAGGGGCTGCATTTCGCACCAACGACGTTACCTAGACAGCACCCTTTCTTCCTCTCTTCGTCATGGAGGGATGCCGGGGCTTCAGCAACATTGAGCGTATCTATCTATCTATCTATCTATCTATCTATCTATCTATCTATCTATCTATCTATCTATCTATCTATCTATCTATCTATCTATTCATCTATCTATCTATCTATCAATCTATCTATTAATTTATATGTCTATCTATCTATCTGCCCAAGACTTTTAACTCTCTGGCTGTTTCGATAATGGTATCGATACCGAAATTCGTACGACATAACATGACTGTATTACGAGCAGAAGTGACTAGAAGTAACATGAAAATTATGACATGTTTGTCATGAATGTCATGATTTACATTTCATGGTCTTGCTGCTCTTGAAGGGATTTGTTCACATGACATGTTGAAAAACTGGGACAGTATGATATGACTGTATGTGGAACAGAAGCGACAGACGGTAACATCAAAATCAAGACATGCGTGTCATGTAACAACGTGACTACTTGCACACTCATGATTCACTCCCGGCCGTTTCGCTACCTTCACATAGCCAAGTTTTGTATAACGGGACGTGAATAGATGACGAAAGTATGTGACTAGTAAAAACATGATTATCATTAGAGGCGGGTCATGTAACAACATAACTACACGCTACGCTCATGATGCGCCTGCAGCCGTTTCGGTAGCTTCAAATTTACCAAATTCAGTATAGCGCGACGCGAACGGATGGCATAAGTAAATAGCACGTCCAAACATGATAATAATGACATGCATGTCATGGTACAACATGACTACATGCCACACTCATGATGCGCTCGTGGCCATTCCGCTAGCTTAAAATATGCTAAATTTTGTATTACGTCACGTAGATTGATTACGAAGGTGTGTGACAATGCAAACATAATAATCATGAGAGGCATGTCATGTAAGAACATGACTACATACCACACTTCGAAGGCCCCAAAACACTCCAACATGACGAGGCATGCGTGTTCGCCGGTGTTCATTTCGTCGCTTCACGCCAGCGATGCCACACCAGCCGCTAATCTGAGCTGCTTTGACGCATGCGCATTTGAGCGTACCCTGGGTCCTTCCATCATGAATAGATTTAAGGACGCTGTCGTAGGCGCGCAATTCAGCATGTCGCATTTCGCGCCCGTTGCCGACGGGCAGCGCCGTCAGACGATGGTCACGCCGGTCACGCCGGTCGCACTTGTCATTTTGCTAGCATAGCATTGCTGCGCCCAGAGTGCGCGCGCGTCTACGATACATCGGGGCATACTTGCCCTTCGGAGTATAAAGACCATTCAACGTTGGTATTAGGGGACGCGAACGGATGAGAAATGTATATGACACGTCCAAACATGATAATCATGGCACGCGTGGCATGTAAGAACATGACTACATACCACGCTCATGACGACCTTACCGCCGTTTCGTTTGCTACACATATACCAAATTTGTTATCCCAGGACGTGAATAGATGACGAAGATAAATGACACGCCAAAACATGATAATCATCACTTGGAAGTTGTGCGCAGCATAGTTTACCTCACCTCGTAACATTGTGCTGATTTTAAAGTGACATATCAATCTCCTCCGTTTGTGCTTCACATATTATCAATTCCCACTGAGCGTGGGAATCTGCGAATTTTTTTCAGCAGGAGAAATATTACCACGTGCTGATTTTGTAAGCTGCATGCTTCTTCCATAAATCTTCAGTTGCGTGTATGCATATGCGTTGTTCGTCTCTTCTGTAGTTTCTTCTCTGTATTGCGCCCCATGCACTTTACTCCTTCATAATTCTTCAAAATATGGGATGATGTACACTAAGGGTCTCAAACTGACCACATCCTCCGGGCCGCAGTGTCTACATGCAATCCCACTAGGGCTGCAACAGGAAGCGCCTGAAAAAGATGTCAGCTAACGTTCTCATTTGTTAGAAGGAATTTCACATGTCTCATATATGGTTCAGTTCTAGAAGACACATGCAGTGAGGAATGAAAAAAAAAAAACATCCGTACTGTGGTGCAGAATTACTGAATTCTGGACGCCGTTTGTGACAGGTAGATTTTAGTTTTGTGATTATGTTCCTGCGTATGGCGAAAGCAAGGGATGCTTCGCGAAACAAGCGTGTTATTGTTATTCAGAAGATGAAGAACCTATATAAGAATACACTCATGTGCCGACCGGAGCACTTTCACACCCCTAGTATGAACTATAAATCGATTACTTGTGGCGAATATCCGCGTACGACGAGCAGCAGTGGGCGAGCAATTACCACACGTTACTTCTGGGTTGGGTTTCATGACGCACGTTACATTGAATTCAAGTAATTGTGGTTATTGTGCACTCCCGTCGAGAGCTATGACAATTTAGATACATACGATTTAAGGAGACGTGTTTTAAGCACAGAGTACCTAGATAGATAGATAGATAGATAGAATAGATAGATAGATAGATAGATAGATAGCTAGATAGAAAGATAGATAGATAGATAGATAGATAGATAGATAAATAGGTAGATAGATAGATAGATAGGATAAATAGATAGATAGATAGATAATAGATAGATATAGATAGATAGATAGATAGATAGATAGATAGATAGATAGATAGATAGATAGATAGATAGATAGTGTGTTTCTCGACATCCCTTAACTTCGCTGCATCCAATTACATGTTGCGATTCTTTTAACTGGATATACTATCTTCCTTGCAATATACAGTTCTCTGTCTGTTTTTTGAGAAAAGAATAGAATAGAGAGTTACTTTTGCAGTTGATCCGTGAAAAAAACTGGGCCGCTAGGCATACTACCACACAGCAGAGATGTCATGCCAGTACAGACGCAATGAGGTAACAAATAATGGATCTAACTATCGCAGTGCATCACCTTGTCTCTGATCTGAAATTGCTCAATCGGTATCTGAAGTAGACTCTAAGACGTTCGAAGGGACCATAAATAACTTATTGTATGTAGAAAGAATGAACTGGTACTTAAAGTGTGTTCTTATTAGTGATATAATTTCTCTCAGAGGACTGCGTTACAGTATGCGAGAGCTGAATTCTGGCCAATTCATTTATCATATTGTTTACAATGTACATCATTGATTAGAGTCTTATACACAGAGCACACGTCATTTTATGTACTGGTTCTGAGCACATTTCCACAATGGAATAAAACTGTACATCTGTTTTTCTACTTCGGTATCAAATAAGGTTGTGTATGTTGAAATTTACCATTCGTAAATTTTAGCGAATGGGGCTCGTACGCAAACTGCTGCTAAAATTCAACCAGCATCTGTGCGATGCGCCGTGGTTCATAAAGTCGACCTAAATATTTGGATAGCAAACGGGTGCTTCGTCTGCTATGGTACTTCCGGTTCAAGGCATATCCCTTCCCCACTTCAAGTTGCCTGCTGCATAGTGTAACAGAGGAGGAGACATGTGCGATTCTGCGACGCTTGTGAATATATTCTTATTTTTTATTTGCGCATCTATATATGATATTTTGCGCATTCCTGTGACTGAAGCGAAAAGTGGAAATGGGCAAACGGAAAGAACGAATAATAAGCGGGTTTCGAACGCAGCATGCGAATGTGCTTTGATTCATGCTGTAATCTTTTACAGGACCACCTCAATTTAATATTTTGAGCACAAACAGTAACAACTTTAAAATCACCCACACGCACATATGCACATGATGCTCAATGTCAACATACGTTCGATGACAACAGAAGTATGCGTACTCTGTCATTCTTGCGGAAACCGCTCAGCGTCTAAAGCCCCACAGGACAAAACGGACGCTTTGTTACTGGCATCGTGGGACGTAAATTGATAGAAGTAGCTTTTGAAGCAACGAGCACTACGGTATGGCGTCTTTATTGTGTCAGACTTGCACGTGTCAAGTGCCGATAGGCTTTATTATGTCGAATATATTTGAGCATAACCTTCGAGTCCATGGTGAGTTGCAATGTAACGTATAAAAATGGGTAGGCGAAAAAAAATTGGCAGATCCCACGTAGAGTTGAAATCGATGATATGCGAAGCACTGAATAAGAAATGTTGATATGTCACTTTAAAATCAACACAACGTTACGAGGCGAGGTAAGTGATGCCGTACATGACTTCCGTGTCATGATTATTGTGTTTGGATGAGGCGTTTACCTTCGTCATCTATTCATGTCACGTGGTACTAAATTTGGTATAAGAAAGCTAGCGAAACGGCCACCAGCGCATCACGAGCGTGGCATGTAGTCATGTTGTTACATGACACGCATCTCATGATTATCATGTTTGCAGCAGTCACATACCTTCGTCATCTATTCACGTACTGTAATACGAAATTTGGTATATGTTACGCTAGCAAAACAGCCGCAGAGCGCATCATCAGTGTGGTATGTAGTCATCTTGTTTCATGATACGCATGTCATGATTTTCATGTAAGCGTGTGTCGCTTCTGTTCGCCATGCAATCATGCCATACCATACCAGTTGTGCAACATGCAATGTGAACAAAACCACCGCAAGAGCTGCAGTACCATGAAATGTAAATCATGAGATTCATGACATACATGTCAGGATTTTCATGTTATGACTAGTCAAATATGTTCTTTATACAGTCATGTTATGTCATACCAAGTTTGGTAACGATAGCAAACGGCCAGGAGACGTTAGTCTTAGGTGGCTAGATAGATAGACAGATATAAGATAGATAGATAGATAGATAGATAAGATAGATAGATAGATAGATAGATAGATAGATAGATGGTTATATAGATAGATAGATGCACTCAAATTCGCCGATGTTCGTTAAGAAATGCTTCGCATTTAAACAAAGTCAGAAAGCTACGAGCGCATTTCATTTTTAGAGTAAGAAATAGTTGACTATATTGAACACGGGAAGGTGTCTTCGTAACACAAAAGCAAATAAATATTTTACAGATAAGCAGCATACAAATCAAATTAATGGAGATTTCCTGGTGCTTTGACGTCGAGAAACACCGTCCGCAGCAAAAGAACAAGCACGTGTCCGGAGGTGTTGCCGCTTGAATGACGAAATGACTGCTCGCACGATTATAACTATCCCGCAGTGACTACATTTCTTATTAAACAAAACAGCATATCTCTCCAATGTAGTAGGCACCAATTTTTGAGAAAAGGGCACCACGAGTGCTGGGTGGAAAACGCAGAAAGCAACGGCACTGGCTAGAATCTCCGTATGGCAGGACGGTATCTCAAAAAGGAAGTCGATAAAGACGGGCTCTGTAGCCCACAATGCTTTGTGTGAGCCGCCATTTTGCTGCCCACCTGCTGATGGCCTTATCAGTTTTAGGTATTTACCAAATAATGAAACGTCTCAGTTTGATTCGGTTTATTTGAAGAGGACATTTATAAAAGGAATACTCGGAGTTTACCTGTGAAAAGAACACGCCACAAACAGGATTGCCGGAATCAATTGCCGCATGATGCTGAACCTCGATACCTGCAACTCTTTGGTGCTCTGAAAACCGCGAGAATGAGTTCAAACGATCAATCAGTCAATCAATCAGTCAATCATTCAATCATTAAATCAGACAATCAATTCATCAATGATCTCTTTATTTCCTATCGTTTCAGTAATTGCAGTGTTACGATTCTCTATTTGTTACTGTACAAGTATGCATTTCGTTGACTCTGTATAAGAACAATGCAATGAATGTATTATTGGAGTGTTATTTTGTATTTCTCTGACCAAGCTCTCAGTGGTGCATTCTGGTGCTCGGGTTCCATCAGACAGAGCACATCTGCCTCTTATCCATGTATCCGAGATATACATTTGCCTTAAAGAGCTGATTGCCATCCGAAGATCTGCTGCAATCATTCTGTAAGCAGGGGACACTAGTGCGTTTTTCTCTAGCACGCAACTGGATAAAATATGCGTTCAAGCTAATACAAGGTTAGAAGAGTTAGCATTATACTTACATATAAAGAAAGTTAACTTGATTGTTAGTAAAACAATAGTTATTGTTTTTAAACACGTAACAAGCCAGATTATTCCGAACTCCAGCCTGCATTCAAAAACTGTGTAGTTGAACGTGCTTGTTCCTACAAGCTTTTAGGTGACTTTTTTGAATAACACTCAGATTGGTCACATCTCATTCATAAAATTAATGCCAACATATCAAGGTCACTCACTGAACTTCCCAAACCTAGAGACCTCGTTCCAAAACTTGAAAGTGGCAGCTATATTACACTATAATTCATTCACACCATCACTAGTGTATAATAGTTTGGGGGTCTACATCTCAAACTAATCATGTCAGGCTGATAAGACTGCAGTAGAAAGCAATACGATACATTCAAAACCTCCCGTATAACTACCGCACAGGTTCGTACTTTTTAGAACACTATGTTCTAAAGGTGAACCAAATATAATATTTCCTTTACTTATGTTTTAATAAAGTTAGGCTTAGTCCTTTTAGATATAGTAGAACTGCAATGTAGTCGCAATTGTGCCTTACGAATTAAGATACGACCATTACAGCACTCCCTTTGTCCAAACAACCTGTTGAACGAGAGTGCTAACATAAATCAACATTCAAAACGTTATCTCAGATTCTCATAAACCGCACATCCTTAGACGGTTTTCCGGTAATTATAAGCGGGATCTTTTGCAGGGCAAAAACATATATGAAGACCTGAATCAAATACTAATACCAAAATAAAGAACCTTACAACCCATTTCAATAAATCTTGACAAATATGCAACATTCAGTTTTATTGGAATACTTTTATACTGTTTATACAAATAAAAATAATTAAATATGTGCAGTGTAATACTGTCATCTTCATTCGTGCATAGCACGGTTATTAGAATTCCCGAAAAATTATTGGTTTGAAGGAAGAGTGCCTACTTACAGGTGATAATTCAGTATGTGAGGTTTGACGTGTTCCCTGCAGGCGTAAATGACATTTGTCGGCAAGGACTTCATATTATATATCATACTGCAGCATGTGCCTTGTTGCAATGAGGCAGAAGTAAGATAAGCTGATAAGTGTAACCTATGACCTTAGTCAAGAACAAAGCCTAAGAGATATTGGATAACACAGCGAAATGTCAATGAGCAGCACAAGAGCTAATTATTTTGTGACCATGTTTTTGGTCCAGGCCTATAGCAAACAGTTTCAAAATCATTCAGTGTACCAATTCTTAAAAGGAAATTGCAATATTGACGCGAATCGTAGGGTTTCGTTTTATAAGTGCACAGCCGTTACAGCGTGAGCACTCCTACCCTTCTCGTTGTTTCCACTGACAATCATCAATTGGGTGTGAGAAGGAAACGTAAATTCCTTCTGATGGGCGTTATCCACAAGGCTAGTAGGGCTGCTGTACTTTCTGAATTGTGCTTTTTTTTTCAGTGTCATAGGCATGTAGCATCATTGAGCTTTTGCATTGTCTTGCTGCTTAGCAAAGCAAGCTGAGTGACCACTGAAGAGGCCGGAAATAAAGCAATCAAACACACAGCAACAATAGAAGGGATGTCTATGACGAATGACGAAATGAATGTGACACAGAGTGATAAAAGTCTTGCACTTTGGAACTTGAGTAGGAGCATACTTCTACGACTTTTTTATTGTTCTTTTTATTGCCTAACCCTATTTTTCTACTTTGTATCATTTAATACAGCACTTAGATTGTTTTACTTCAGCAATTTATTCATAAGGAACATCATCGATCTACTCAATTATATGTGCTTAAACTACTGATGTTTTACTACGGGTAAGTTACTACTACTACTACTACGAGTATATAATTCCAAATACACTCTGAATTCACATGGCCGGGCATTTCATCTAATACAACGTAACTGAAGTTGTCCGGCGTATCTTTGCAGAACACATATCTTTTTGTCATTTAGGCTATGCTGATGAAAAACTCCTATGTATTCATACAACTATGTATATTGATTACAAGTGACATACAAGTTAATAAATTAAACTTGAACTGATTACTTCAACAGAACGCCTTCGTCTTGCAAACGTACATCTGACTAGTTTCAAGCACACAAAGTATTCTTTCATCTCTTATAGAGGGGACTGAATGATGAAAGTCATCTATTTCTTTCCAGTCGATTTATTTAGGAAGGCTATAGATGTTTTAATCCTGGCTCGCTATCTTCCGACAGCTTTCTGCACCATAGGTGGTTTTCTACTGCCTTCGAAATACAAGGCATCTCACCATATTTTGCACTGACTCTTTGATTGGGCCACCTTTCACCTAGCTACAATTCAATGTGATGATGTCATCGCGGAACTCGACGTTACGTGAAGTCACCGTCTTTGGCAATATGTGCGGTCGTGATGGCGTCCTAAGGGCAGTAATCACGTGACGATGATTTTTTGCAGCACTTGTGTCCTCCCCAACGCTGCATGACGCCAACGTCCAAGTTCAATTTTTTTGATGAGGCATTGAACATTTTTGCGCCTCAAAAGTTAAATCAAAGAGAGCAGTTATGTAGTATAAAATTCTGTGACAGTACCACACGTCGCTGACCAAATATACACGAACGCTTGCATCGATGTTCATGTTAGTGTAAGATATTCATACTGAAGCTTCTAGCGAAGTATTTCACGTGAAGAGTCGGCGAAATTTATGATAACCATGGCAATGAACAGTAATAAACGGTAATCGTGGAGGAAGCGTGATAGTCTTTGTAATATACGTAACCAAAAATATAGCCAGCTGCAACTGTCGCTTGAGCTTCGATGCTGTTTCTAGCATTTCACATGGACGCTTTCAACGAGAGCTGTTATATATACACCCCACTCTGATATCGGCACACATACACATAATCATACGGGTTGGAATATACTTGTTTGCTATGATATTGTGTGGTATTAACAATAGCTACACAAGTACTGCTGCTTTTACCACTCACTCATATTCTACGATACCCCCAATGAGCATGGGTATAGTGAGAGATCACAGAAATAGGAGCATTAAGTTAGTACTGATAATAAAAGATTCTCTATGTTGCTAAAAATAAAGCCTGTAAACTATTAAAACAACTAGTGTTCAATTTGGAGTTTTCTCCCTCGCAAGCCCTCATATTTGCCACTGAGTGAAAGACAAGTAAAGAGAAACTTTCAAGCAATAGTAGGCCACTCACAAGCTTCGGTTTGCGAATTTCTTAGTTCACGAAAATATATCAAGTACTTTAGACTGACAAAATGCTAAGTCGTGGGAAATCATAGTAAAAAAACAAAACACAGCATAGTGCAAAGCTGAAATTTTAATTGTCATCATGCACATGCAGCATCCTCAAGTGCACACATGTGCTCACAGATTTGTAGTGAGTTATCTGCAAAAAGACTTATAATGGTGGAGTGGCTGCTGTCCCACTTCGCAAAAACTGTGATTTAGGGTGGTCGCTATATGTGAAAATCCAAAACCTAAAACATTTTTGTTTTTCCATTAACTTGAAGTTGCACGCAAAATTCGCAATAGGCATTATCAAAATCATCAGGGAATGTTCTTTTGTTCGGTTTAAATCGGCAAATGATTTCTTTCTGAAGTGCACACATCATTATTGTTCTCGCGCTTAAGCTATTTGATGTTTGAAAAAGAAGAGAACGAAAAGACGATAGCACAAAAACGTGCCAACTTACGGCATCGTAATAATCACTCTGAGAATCTTCCTCAAGTTTTTGCCTGCCTGAAAACTTGCTAGCAAACAACACATTATTTGTTCCACTTTTCAGAGCTTCCTGCTGTTAGCCGACAAGCATGTGTTCCACTTCTAATGCTTTTGTTTATTTCGTACTAATAGCCATCGAATAAAACAGGTTATGAAGGCACGGAAAAAGCGCACACCTATGTAGCTGAAAGTGCTAGCTGCCGTGTATGCAGCTCCTCATCACCTTTCTGTTTTAATACAGGTGCTGTTAGTGCACACAAAAATAAACCATCAATTTACACGCTTATATTGGTAGAAATAAGCAGTCACGTGCACGCTTTTGAGAATTACTTACATAGTGTATTTTCCCGGCACTAACTGACTATTTCAAACTTTAGAATCTTCTCATCCTCTCAGATTATGCACGCACATCTACTGCATCACCTATGAAAACTTTTCTGATCGTTCCGTTTTTTGTTCCCGCAAGGACGTGTATCATCTCGCTATTGTTGCAAAATATTTCCACAATCCACCACTAAAATACGACCTTCTTTCTAAAAATTGCTACACATTTAATACATATGAGCATTCACAAAAAGTACACAGTACTTTTTCATGCATCAAATTCGTTAACGACTCATTTCATCTTATTTAGCTCGAACTAAAGGAGCCACATACCGTCCTCTATTTGCCAGCTGATCACTGTGACTAAGTTTTGGCTGCTGTTGAATGCGATGTGTACTCTATGAGCCTTTATTTTTCCCTCTTAATTTGTTTTTTTTGTTTTTTTTTTACTTTGAATACTATCGCCTACTTTAAAATAAACAAATATTATAGATGACAATGTCGTAATCTGGTTAAGAAACCTAGGACAATATATGTATTTACAACAGCAATCGATATTTACTAAGCAGCCTTTCCTTAAGAAATTCAATTAAAAAATGAGAAACGAAAGACAACCAGGAGCAACTAAGTAAAATTTTCAAAACATCATGAACTTGTTTTTCAAAGCAACTAATATACCACAGAAGTGGAATGCGCGCTCGCAGTTCCAACATATTGACTCTTTGCTGTACTTTGTTATTTGGCAGCTTAGAGAATGTACAACGTTGTTAGGCAGCTATATTACTGATTCACGTGCGGCCATTCATGTTGACGCCTGGTAGCTAATTCTGAACCACACTACTAACGTCTATGATTAAGATTGAACTGTTGTGGTAGCCAAAATAGACTATTTTGAAGCCGGAATAGTAAACATACGCCCGCGCAGAGCCTGTGGTTAGTACCGTGCAAAGCGGACATCGATAAACACACAATAAACAGCGCTACTGGATATGTACTTTTTAAAGCGGCATCATTTGAACAAATAAAGAGACCCTGCATTCCCCCGTAATGCGGTAATATGCAACTACCTGTCTATGTGCATATGCCACACGATGTTTCAGTAATGCGAGAAGCAGGTTCCTAGCTGGAGCCTGTGCTCATGCAGCGTGGGCAGAAACTAAGTAACAGAAAACCCACAAAGACGAGCCTTGAGTGTCAGCCAGTTTTTACTTGAAGAAAAAAAAAAGAGAATTCCACACATTACGCGTACCTTGCGAATCGATGATATATGCGAAGCATGCGGAGGAAACGTGACTTTGTTGTATTTTTTTATTGAGCGAATGATGAATGGATGCAAAACTTTAATTGGGGTTCTTAAAGATTCCACCACCATTTTAAAGGGGAAGAATCGCGGACCACTCCCACTTTGGGACGGGAAAGCCCAGCCTCACCACCGCATCGTGGGCCTTCTGGACAGCCTTGAGTTGTTGTATGAGAACCGGACTCGTGAGCATTAAATGAAAGAAGTTTTTCAGAAAATTCTTCATTTTTTCTTTGTAAAGAGGGCTAAATGGAAATGACGCTAAAGGTATGTAAAAATGTTGTACGCCCATGCACATGCTAAACAGTCGCATCTTTCCTGTTGTGTGACGATGCCACCAGCAACAGGAGAATTAGCAACACCAGAAGCGACAAGCTGATATGTAGCGCTTGTACTAGCGTGGATGGCAGCCTAGGACGCTGCTTTATAAATGAGCTTCAGTGAATAGCACCTCCCTACCATTATCGTTAACCAGACGTGACGGCTTTATGATAGAACTACGCATGTTTATATAAGCTTGGATAGTCATCACTCGAACCACAATTTTTTTCACGAACATTAAGGATTATTTGAAAGGCCGCTTTGGGACGTGGCGTGGGTCTGTGGTAGAAAATTTGACTGCCACGCAGAACAATGGTGTTTGGTTTCTGTTGGGACCATAATATTTACCCAATTCGTTAGTTGGGCCAACGCTGCCGATGCTATCTTATAGGGCTGCAGTATTTAGTTTTAGCACATCACGCCTGACAAACCCAAGCCCAAACTGAACACAGTAACAAGAAAAATCGAAATCATATGTGTACACAATTGTCTTTATGAGTACACAAATATGCGAAAGCACAATACATGATCACACGCGTTGTCCATCTGTCCGCTCGTCCATGCATCTGCCCATCCGTCCAAACATGTATCTACCTATCTGTACATTCGCCCATCCGTCCGACCGCGCCTCCTGCCATTCGGGCATTTGTGCATACGTGCACCTGTCTGCCAATCCGTACATACGCCGACCTGTTCATCCATTCGTGCGTCCGTTCGTCAATCTGTTCGCCCTTTATACTTATCCTCGACATCAGCGTAGTCGTTACGGACTTTAAGACATATAGCTTCACCTAATTGTCGTCATTCACTTCGTGGAAATGCACTTGGTTTTCTGAACGCGCACGAAAGAGAATTACCTATGTATGTTGGTGCCGTTCTTCGGTAGTTATAAAGTGTGAATCACATTCAATGTATCGCGCCTAACTAAAGTGGATCTAAAATTGACGTTATGGCGGTAACGTATGCGTAGATATGTAGGTATAATGGTCATAAAATGTTATGACCATCATGGCATCCCCAAATAAACGCTTCACGATCATTACAGTCTAATTGAAAAGACAGTAGTGATACCTGTCGAGGTTCTGTGGTAGATTGCTTGGTCGCAACGATGAATACTGAAATTTGGTTCCCGCTGGGACCGTGACATTTTTTCTTTACATTCATCGGGCCAACGCAGCCGATGTGGAGTTTTTAAAGAAGATAGTCTTTCTTGGGGACCATCGACGCAAAAATTTTGGTCTGCCTGCCTGTACAATGTTTGTTTGTCCGCCCTTAACAATACCCAAAACGGCACCAAACGATACCCCAAAGGGAACCAAAAGATACCCCAAATGGCCGAACCCAACCACGACGAGGACCAATATTGCTCAAGTTTCAGCAATTTACTTGTGCGATTGTCAATTAAAAAAATTGGCAGATACCATGTACTGTGGGAATCGATGATATGTGAAGCACGACTGGGGAAGGTTGATATACTACTTTCAAATCACCACGACGTTACGAGCAGGAGGTAAATTATGCCGTACACGACTTCCGTGCCATAATTATCGTGTTTGGATGTGTCATTTACCTTCGTCATCTATTCACGTAACGTTATCTAAATTTAGTATATGTGGAGCTAGCGAAACGGCCGCGAGCACGCTATGAGCGTGATATGCTGTCATGTTCTTACATGACACGTGTCTTATGATTATCATGTTTGCACCAGTCATATACTTTCGTCATTCATTGACGTCACACAACACCAATTTTGGTACATGCGGAGCTAGCGAAAGGCCTAGAGTGCATGACGTAGGGCCCAATATGCTCTAACGTAACGTTGACAGTGACGCTATGTTAGCAAAACGCGAGCACTCTATAGTCCGACGCCAAGTGCGACCGGCGCGACAAGCATCCATAGACGTGGTCCGACGGCAACTGGCGCGAAATGCGACTTGCTGCATTTGGCACCAATGCGTTACCTAGACAGCACTGCGTCTGCCTCTTTTCGAGAGGGAGGAACGTCGGAGGCTCTGAAACGCGCATGCGTCAAAGCAACGCAGCGCGTGCCTGCGAGTATATGGCGGGACCGGCGCCTGGCGTGGCAACGCCGGCGTGAGGCGATGAAACGAACGCTGGCGAGCACGCGCACCGCGTCACGTCGAAAGCTATTGGTGCCTTGACTTGGGCATGTAGTCATGTTCTCACACGACATGCATCTCATGATTATCATGTTTGCACCAGTCACATACCTTTCTCATCCATTGACGTCACATTATACCAAATTTGGCTTGTGTGAAGCTAGCGAAAGGGCCGCAATCGCATCCTGAGTGTGGCATGTAGTCATGCCGTTATATGATACGCACGTCGTGAATATTATCATGTTTGGATGTGTCATTTACTTATGTCGTCCGTTCCCGTCACGCATTACCTAATCTGGCATATGTGAAGCTAGCGAAATGGCCGCGAGCACATCATCAGCGTACCATGTGGTCATGTTGTTACATGACATGCATGCAACATGTTTATCATGTTGGCACCAGTCTCATACCTTCCTCATCCAATCACGTCCCGTAATACCAAATGTCGTATAAGTGAAGCTAGCGAAACAGCCACCGCAGCATCATGAGCGTGGCATATAATCATGTTCTTACATGACGCGCATCTCACGATTATCATGTTTGCACCAGTCAGATTTCTTTGTCATCCATTGACGTGCCGTAATACCAAATTTTATATATGCGACGCTAGCAAAATGACCGAGAGCGCATCATGAGCGTGGCATGTAGTCATGTCATTACATGACACACATGTCATGATTTTCATGTTATGGTCGCTTGCTTGTGTTTGCCACGCAATTATGTCTTACCATACCAGTTTTGCATCATGTCATGTGAACGGAACGACCGCAAGAGCAGCAAGACCATGAATTGTAAATCATGACATTTATGACATACATGTCATGATGTTTGTGTTATGACTAGGCAAATATGCTCGTCATATAGTCATGTATTACCATATGATATTTGATAGCGATACCAATATCCAAACGTCCACGATACCTAAAAGCCTTACGCGGATAGATAGATAGATAGATAGATAGACAGACAGATAGATAGATAGATAGATAGGCAGATAGATAGATAGATATACAGACAGATAGATAGATAGACAGATAGATAGATAGATAGATAGTTAGATAGATAGATAGATAGATAGACAGATAGATAGATAGATAGATAGATAGATAGATAGATACTTACGCTCAGAGTCGCCGAAGTTTGCTAAGAAATGTCTCGCATTTAAAAGTAGTTATTTCGCATATCTGACACACTATAACAGGTCAAGATTTTATATGTGTGGCTTTGTACTAGAGAAGGCACACATAAGTAATTATAAGAACCGTAGCATTGATCACGCTGCCCTGATGATGCAACACTTGAACGAAAAGGCAAGTGTTTCCAACGCTTTGCTAAGACGACAGGGTGTGGGCACCTACCCGTCACCTCGCGTTCTACACCTTATCGCCTCTGAGACGAGCGTGCCCACCGGTTCCTTTGTTTTCCAAGATAACAGCCAGATAGCGCTCATGCCTGACGTGTAACCTGACTCGATGCGCTCGTTCACCTCCCCAGCACGCAGGAGGCACTCTAACGCAGTGCTTCCAGAATACCATTCACCGACTTTCTTGCGCAGAACATCAAATAAACGTTTTTTTTACTCTCTCCAGACGCAAGGCTATCGTCTTTCGACGACATTTGCAACGTAACATGCAGATATGGGTAACTTACGGGTAAACGCGGTAACCTACCTATTTGTGTTCTCGCCGTTTCTGAGGAAATATGAAGTATCAATTACCTGTAGCGTATACCTGCAAGCCAGTGACACATGACCGCCCGCGGGTACGTGCCACTGTCTGGCGGAAAGTGTGACAACGCACGCGGTGGGATTGTGAAGTTATTCTTGGCACGACTGGTGGGTCGTATTAATGAAACCATGCTACCCTCTTGTACAGAATATACTTTAGCCCAAGTTATGATGGTCAATACAAGAACACCAAGACATATTGATTTGATTTGATTTGTGTGGTTTAACGTCCCAAAACCACTATATGATTATGAGATATGCCGTAGTGGAGGGCTCTGGAAATTTCGACCACCTGGGCTTCTTTAACGAGCACCCAAATCTGAGTACACGGGCCTACAATATTTCCGCCTTCTACTGAAATGCAGCCGCCACAGCCGGGATTTGATCCCGCGACCTGCGGATCAGCAGCCGAGTACCTTAGCCACTAGTCCACTGTGGCGGGGCAACACCCAGACATAGGCGGCTAGATAGATAGATAGATAGATAGATAGATAGATAGATAGATAGATAGATAGATAGATAGATAGATAGATAGATAGATAGATACAAAATGCTTGCAGTATGCGAAGAAATGCTTCGAATTTAACATGTAGGTATAGGAGATAGAATACAAACTACCTGTACCAATACTTTGATTCCTAGGTTTAACCATGAAAGCAAGAAACTTCTGCGTCCGGCAAAAAGGTGAAAACGTTAGGTGCGTTTGTTGAGTTTTGAGCAAGTATGTCAATAACGCGGGAACGAGAGCTGCCTTCACCTATGGCTGCGCACTACGAGGTCGTGAATTCGACTCACAAATCATCTCACTCGACAAAACGCCTTTTCTCGTTATTTTTTTGTGAATTTTTTCGAGAATGCTCACGTTTTAATGGTGGTGCGGGGAGATACAGTAACACAGAAGGAAAAAATCTTGACACAGCTTACCCTAACCAAGACTGGATTGGATTGGATAAACTTTTATTTGGTCCTCCAAAACACAGCTCACTGTGTTGCGGGCAGCTACCACGTGGGGACTGAGATGCGAAGCTCCTCAGCCGCCTCGCGGGCTTGGTGGACTGACCTTGCAGAAATAGCTGAGAATTGATTGAAAAAAATAGGCGAGCCAGGATTTCCTAAACTTCTGTGATAACGTTTTTGATATTGGGCAGTGTCATTTCTGTCCTCACCTGTGTTTTTATATAGTTGTGCTAAGGCTAAATATGGTTGACGTTACTTACTGAATTTTTATTCTTTCTGTTGCTGATATATATTTGCCCTACATAAGAAGTTTCTACCAAAGATGAACCATGAGCATTCATTTGTCTCCTGCATTCTACGTGTATCAAAACTTCAAAAATTTATCACTGACTATTGTCGGAATATGATAAAAGTGCGTCATTACGTAAAAGTTTATGAATCATTAATTGGGTGTACGCCACGAATGCCAGAATCAATTGGCCACAAACACCGAGGTTTGTTGTCTGAGAAAGCTTTGTTGTTGCATGACAATGCGCGGCCACATACAGCTCATCACAATATTGAAAATATCAACAAGCTGAATTTTCTATCATTGAAACACCCGGACGCCGAGACCTAGCTTCATGCGACTTTCGCTTGTTTGGGTCACTCTAGGAATCTCTGCGGTGTGTATTTGCCTCAGAGATCGACCTGCAGAATGGTGTGCAAACGTGGCTTTGTGAAAGACCGAATACTTCATTTGGAAAGAAAACCTTAGACTTGAAATGCAATTGAAGTGTATTCAGAAAAATACAAAATCGTAATTTTAAATTTAACTTGAATTTGAGGCTTGATCGTTGGTTAACGTGCATTGATAAAGAGGACGATCACGTAGAAAAATGATTTGCATTGTATAACGCAAGTCTCGTGTTCATAAACTGTAGAATGAAAAGCCTAGATAATACTTGAATCCTCATCATATATTCGTGATCACACGAACTACCGTGTGACCATGTGAACTACAGGACTTCATTATAGAAAGCGGGGTGAAATATGCTTTCTTGAAGTGGTAGAAAATTTGTTTAAGAACAGAGACTACCGCAAGAGCGTGCACTTGTGTATTGCTTATTCATTGCTTCTGTAAAATGCATCATTTCGTTGCATTCGCAAATGTATTCTTTATTTGCAGCGCCAGTGTTTCGGGCTAAAATTGTTGCACACTGCTTTAGTAGCTCTAAATGAACGTCGTTAGGTGAAGAAACGATTGAAATTAAATAATTCAATGTGTCAAGTTAGGCGAAAATAACATACTGATACTTATAACCATAGATTATTTTTTATCATACCATGGACGGCAAGCTCATGCACTCGTAGGCATGTATTACCAATTGGCAGTAGTTTTGTTTTATACAAGGATAATCTGTCTTGATCATGCGTGACATTATAAGTATTGTTAGTTATCTGGGTTTATCATTTACTTAGTAACTTTGAATGGAGAATTCATGAGTTACTGGAGGTGCATAAATGGCTTTCCATTAGTTGAAGTCTACAGCACTCAATGCCTTTAACAAGGCTTTACTTTTGCTAGATTCAGCAAAGTATACTAACTTTATTATCCAGTGAAGACAGAAACCCAATAAATTGAATATTAGGTGAAGTGAAAACTTTTTTGAACTACTGGACAATTACCACTGATTTTTGTTTCCAGCTATAAAAGTCCTCCGTGTTATATTACTGCTCTTAGTATAACAAGTGAAGAACAAAAGAAGCATGCACTTTCTATAGCTCCTAAAAACAATATCTAAGCCAAGTTAAACATGCAATATCGAACAATATTATCACGATGCCAAAACAAAGGTCTTCCCGCAGAAATCAAGATGCGAGACGCAGGTTGATCTCTCTATTAGAACGCGCAAGCGAGTTCTTGTTTTTCGTCCATTTCATAGACCTTCATGACACCTGCACAATTATCTAGCATCGTCTGTCTTGCCGAAAGCACAAGACAATATTTATTGTGAACACTTGACCCACTTTTCTTTATTTTCGCGCAGTATTGGTTTGGAAAATTTCACCTTTGCTTAGCACAAAGAGCGCTATAGCACTTCAGGGTGTCCCGAAATTGAACGATGAGAATTTCAATATATGTCAACAGTTGCACATAATTCTAATTAGGAAACGTTCAAGTTATAGGCAAAAACACCAGTTCATTGAGATTTATTAAAACCCGTGATTGATAACCGTATTCCTAGTAGAAGAAACACACAACTTTAGAAATCTGATAGATTTATTTTGAAATTGAATCAAAACCTAATATAAAGGAAACGTTCGTTCAGCTTTGACATTAACTTACCGTAATTTGCCCCTTTTCTGCTGATGCTTCCGTTTGAAACTACCTGTATTCATGAACGCCAGACTAACGAAATTTTCCCCGAAAACTATCAATCCCAAAATGTGTAGACTAATGCCTTACTTCCTTTCATGCATAAACCTTGGTGACTCTACGGAAAATAGAAAGAGTAGAAGTCATCACTGTAAAAATTAAGTTTATTTTCAAAAAATAATTCTTGCTGAAGTGTCACTAGAAGCACTTCTGTATCGCAGGATGCGCCACTAGCGTTTTGATGTCGGAATGACGCAACGCCCGCTTTTGATAGGTTTTCTTTATTTTTTGTAAGAGTGCATCCGCTCATTATTTATTTTGAAATGTGCTCTGATATTGGACCTCATTAGTGCTTCAGTTTAGCTGCAAAAGCAAAACAAAGATTATCTAAAACAATTGTTGTAAAGAAATGAAACAGTGAATGTAGAAAATGAATTTCGTTACGGGTATAAACTACTTCCAGGACAAATGGACCTCACAACGTTAGTTATTCAGTCAACTTTTGTTCAATGCCTGTTTCTCATCAAGTTATGTCATCAATGTCTATTTCTCATGAGTTCGAGAATGGCATATTTATATCGCTAAGGTTGAAGAAATTATTTACAGTGGTGACAGGTTCATTATATACCACATCGTCTTGCAATTACTCGATGCAACGAAATTTTAAAAGCAGTTTTGAAAACTACAATTTTTCTTCAAACTTGGTGTTTCGTATATCAAACGCAAATGAAATGCAGCCTACGCGTTTTACTGAGTAAATGTTGAGGACTTTTAATATCACCGGTATTGAAATTATTTCTAATGTGGCACGAGCTCCCACACTGTAAGACAGGGTCTACCAAGATGACTTGATATTGCGTTTAGCTGAATCATTGTGCAAAGTTACTCTTCAATAAACATCAATTTTATATAACAGCTGAAATAGGTTTTCACGTCTTACCAACAGGGCGCCACTACTTCATTCTGCGTCAAATAGTTTCGTATGCAACACTGATGCAGTAAACACATTGGTAACTTGTGCGCAACCCTAAATAAAGCAACACAAAATCTGCAGAAAAAAATTTTGAATAATAATAATAACAAAGAGAAATTGTTTCCTGTTAAAGAAACTTGTGATTACTCTAAACGTTATACAATTCGTGGGGTGTTTTCTGGGAATATTCGAGAATCTCACATACAGTTAGACTTTAGGCAAAGAACGTATATTATTCCGCTTAATCAGTCGCAAATGATAGGAATTCTAGGAAGCTAGTAGAGCTGCCCAAATATTTAATAGTATGCGTGATAGGGCGAGGAGCATTTCGTGCACCTGCGCCGCTGCGGTGGTCTAGTGGCTAAGGTACTCGGCTGCTGACCCGCATGACGCGGGATCGAATCACAGCAGCAACGGCTGCATTTTCGATGGAGGCGAAACGCTGTAGGCCCGTGCGCTTAGATTTGGGCGCACGCGAAAAGACCTCATTTGGTCTATATTTCCAGAGCCCTCCCATACGGCGTCTCTCATAGTCATATGGTGGGTTTGGGACGCTAAACCTACATATCAATCAATCAAATATATATATATATATATATATATATCTGAGGTGATATGAGGTAAGCTAATAAATGATGAAATAATGAAGGAACTGGTAGGTGACCCGGTCGTTTTCCGTGGAACCAAATAGAGTTATTTTTCTCCCTTCCTTCCTTGATAGCAGACAAATAGCCGATTGCCCTTCTTGGACATGCACTTGTGCTTAACCAGTTTAAGAATTTTTTTGTTCTATTGTGCTGACGTACAGAAAAGTTGCCATGCGTGCCCACTTGTTCACCATCAAGACAGCTGTACATCTTTTTTTCAAGAGCATGCGCCACCGTAAGAGGACGTTTTAATTTTAAAATAACTACTTCATCATACCGAGTACCTGAGGGAACACGAAATATATGTGACGGCTAAAGTTAACAAGAATGCAGCGGTGATGAAAAATAAGGCACTGTGGAATTACAATAGGAATGATGTTGCGAGAGGAATATAAAAAAGGGTCATGGTTCCTGGTCTGAGGTTCGGCAAAGCAAACTTGTGCATGAGATCAGAAGTACAAACAAGATTAGAAAGTAAGCAACGTGGAATAGGTAGGCTTGCATTAGGAGCTCACGGGAATACACCAAATCAGGGAGTACAAGGTGATATGGGATGGACATCATTTGAGGGTAGGGAAGCTAGCAGCAAGATAAAATTTGATAAGCGATTGGGAGAAATGGGGGAGGAACATTTGGATAGGATGGTTTTCAGCCACTTGTACATGAAGAATGTCGATACAAAATGGAGTAATCGAACCCGAAAATTGACGGGTAAATACTTAGAGAACAGAATGAGGCAAACCAAAAAGAATTATCGGTTAAAAAGAGGGTGAACGATACTCAGACTGACACATGGAGAAATGGCATGATTAAAAAGTCTGCACTAGAGATCTATCGAACTTTTAAGCAATGAATGGCCAAGGAAAAGATCTATGATAGTACTCGGGGTAGTTCTTCACTGTTTGAGACCAGGACAGGAAGGAGTATTGTGAACTAAGACGTATCGGACCAAGTGCGAAGGGGTAGACACGGTATGCAGTGCGTGTGGAAGTTAAGAGGACACTTCCGATCACTTGATAATGTTTTGTAAAGGGCTTCACCTTGTAGTTCAGGATGATGGCACAGAGTTTTTCAAAGCACTGGGGTTTAGGGACAGGGAGGGCAAAATATACTTTAAGTGGGTAGAATTAACTAGAAGAAGGTTATCTGATTGTTTCTAAAGTCAAGGCATGAGTGACAATTAAACCCTTCACTGCTGAGTACGAGTCCCTATTCTCACTATTTAAAGGAATAAAATAAATCGTTTTTGGTTCACTAAGTATTACGGCTTGGTGGTGTTAGCTACCACCCAATTTAAAGGGTATAGCCATGTCAATCCATCCATCCAATTCAACTAGCGCGATGAAGCCACGCTTTGCTATTAACTTTTACATGCGGAGCATGTTATACTAGGGGCTATTCATGCGCCGTCACCGTCCGCAGCCTCCCCTTCTCCTCCGCCAGCCATCTGTGCATCCATTCCTCATCTCAACACAGCGCGCACTGCGCTCGCTTCTCCCATCCGCGCGCTGTGCAACCTTTAGTTTTACTTGCGCCAGCTGTATGCTAACACGCGCATGCGCAGGCTCTGGCCGGCGCTTGATATAAATAATCGAGTGTCGGGGCGCCCCGCCCTGTCGCGTGCCGCCATGGACGTCGACGAAGCCGTGGAAGAATACCTGAAACAACGACCGCAACGACGACCTTCATGATAGTTGGCGACTTCAATATCGACGTCATCAAGGACGATTGCGTGGTCGACTACATGAAGTCGCGGCACTCGCTAAAACGAGCAACGCACGACGGCAAACATCATCCGACTACGGTTCGTGGGACGTGCATCGACCACGTCTTTGCGAATTTAGACCTTCGACCGCTGCAACCAGACCCACTCACTCTCCTCTTTACGGACCATAAAGCCACCTACTCCAAATACCCAAAGTACCTCATCAATAAACATAGCCTTTTGCAGAATACGTGCGTGCGTGTTCACTTGTGTTCACTCGTGTTCATTCCTAACACACACGCATGTCACAAATTACAAACTGCATTTATCGCAGTTCAACATATATGCTCCGCATGCTAAACACTGTTCCCACTCGGGAAACTGCGGTCATTTTTTATACAGTACCATGTAAATGTAAATGTACACCTAAATATAGTAACCTATTGCAAAGATGAACACTTTGATATTTTTGTGCACTGATAAACTAAAAGTTACATCAATGTAACATGTATATTTGTAACATTTCTAATGGTTACAAAAAAGGAAAATCTTGTTTGTACACCCTTTGCATTTGTAGTATAACCAGAAAATATTAAGCAATTTAAGAGACGTACGTTACTTTCAAAACGTCCAGTAATCAAATCTCCTTCGTGCTGTCTCAAGGTAAAAAAGAACTCACATGCGGCAATGTGACCAGTATAAAAATAATATTTAACCAGGAAAACATTGTACAAAACAAAGACGAACGAATATATCAGTGGGGTTCATGGTACATGAAGAAGAACACGGAAAAAAACCTCTCCGCACACTTAACTGAGATTACTCAAGAAACAAGAGTTTAGAGCATACGTATATTATCGGGATATTTATTGTGAAATTCAAATTGCGAGAAAGCGCTCGATGTAGCAGTATTTGATGATTGTATGCATAGGTCCAAAAAACTGGCTGTTAAGTGGAGGCCTTGAATGGGCCTTGCAAGTACTTGACGACGTCGATGAATGCTTTTGGTGGCTGTTCCTCCATGTCAAGCTCATGTTCTGATACGTCTCATAATGAATGGTCTTCCATGAAAATTTTTGTAACTGCAACGAAAAGTTGCAAACAAATAACCGATTTAATGCCTGCCAAGGCACTTTATGCAGTGGTTCCTTGTTACGCACTATCCTCGTAAGCAATGCACTTGTGGTCTTGCATATAGCTATATATGTTCATGATTTATGCGCCTGGGGGTGGTTCGAATAACGTTCCTTGTGTAGCAAAGAGATAGAAAAATAAACGTATATTTCGAAACAGTCTTCGGAGAGATGTCCAGTATCACCCTAAGGCGTCAGAACTTATTAAAACGCTCAACTATCATATGGTATGTATACGCTGCACTGAATAACTTATGTATCCATTACCGGATCAGTAATTGCGACATTTCGGATTAGGTTTCCGTTTACAGAACTGCTATTTAAGAAGCATCAGCTGCATAAGCTGGTAGTAAAACGCCACAGGATAAAAGTTTTAAACACGCCTTCATCCTTACAGTGATGCGTAGTACTAGAAAACATGAATGTTACATCGTGTAGGCCTATGGTGCTGAACTATAAAAACCAAACTTTCTGTCATGCGATTTCAGTTTTGGCAGAAGAAACGTGGCTTGGCTGCAAAATTCATGGCATCCACAACGCGAGACAAAAAACGTGGTTCAAGTATTGTAGTGAAACTTCGGGGTTGTTTAAGCTAGACACATCTGATGACCATTCAGAAGAAGAAGTGCAGGAGCAACTCCACACAGGCAAGCGATGACAAGTCGACACGGTGATTTCGGGGAACACTCATTGGGGGCTTATTTATCTAACACAACTTAAATTTACGCAATGCACTAAGTCACAAATACAAAATATGGGAAATGATGCAATACCCCTCGGATAGCATGACTGGTCTCTGGTGGTGAGATGCGCCGTTGACCCCGAGTCCGCTGACCCCAAATGGGGTCCGAGTCGCTGTTTAAATAGGGCTTTCCAGCATCCACGGGTGCACGGAGAAATCGTGCAAGCCGAGGATACCCAATCCCAACACGAGTTTTTATGGTCGCGTGAAGACTGACTGGCAACAAAACTGTAGCGGCTTTTTTAAACGGGCATATTCTCTAAAACGGCCTTGACGCGCACACAAGTGCTCAAATGTCGCTCCCCGGTTGCCCCGGAGGACGCGAGCGGCGACTAATCCGTTCGAGGTGGTTGTGGTAATGGTTAGAAGAGGAGAAAGGCACCTAATTTCTGCAGTCTGGTAAGAAGCACGGCACGGTGCCTGGTTTGACGCGAAGCACACAGTGACCGACCGGATGCAGCTTTCCCTCCTCATACTCTCAGTCTTCCTCGAGAAAAGTCTTTAATTAGCGCCTCTAGCAAGAGCACCTTGCAAAGAACGAACTCTAGCTGTAGCTGAAAAAGAAAAAAAAAAGCTTTGTGCGAGACATCGCCTTCATGACACCTCTTCCTATGAAAAAGTGTGACCCACTCGTTTTATCTGTAAAACGCTAAAACAAATAGACTAAAAACACAAAAAGGTTTTGTATTCGACAAGTGTGTGAGGGGCATATTTAGAGATGTTTATACATGTGTATAAAAGGTGAAAGCCTTAAAACAATACATATTGAAAACCACAGATGAAAAACAAAAAATCATCACGATACAGAAATCAATGAACTTCACTCGTCGGCACTGTAATACAACTTAGTGTCTGTGTCGTAAGCGCCGACATTCTGTTGTGCGTTGTTACCACTTGGAAATGTCTTCCAGTCGGTGTAAATTTCAGTGTCAGAGTCGGAACTCGCACTGCTGTACTGGAACACTGGCCTCTGTCCCGCGCACACCATGTCGCAAAAAAGTTCTTGACGCACTCGCAAACCACAGTCGCGCACAACACTTGGATGCAATTCGTGTTCATCACTGTTCTCACTGCACCCACGCACGTGAACACCTCGATGTTGTTCACTAATATCACTCCTTGCATTGAACTTGCGCGCATCACCACCTCGATCGCGCACCTCCTGATTATCACCAGAATTATTGTCGGTGTCGTTGCATCAGAAGAGGATTGAACGTGGTAGGGCTTTGGACGCTTAACACACACCACTTGAAGTTTTTTCTCATCTTGGGGTAACATCTCCCAGATGTTTTTGCCTACGCGGCGCAGAAGACGGTAAGGTCTGCTGTCGCTGCCATAAAGCTTTGTTATCTTTCTCTTTGTTTGTGGGGGAGTCCACACGTAGAGCAGGTCTCCCTCGTGATAGGCCTCACTGCGTGGTTTGTCTTCGTAGGTCTTCTTGTTTTTTTGCTCGCTGTTTTCTTTTGCATTCATTTTTTCGGGCTTTGTTGAGCCGGTGCTGCACTGTCTCGTTCCCGCATTGAGAGTGGCGGCTCGCGTCAATGAGCAAAGGCGGTTTGCAGCTGTGAAAAGAGGAAAACAGAGGAACGCGGGGTTTGGAATTTGTCATCTGAAACTCCAGGCAAGACGCTACGTAATTGTGTACATGCTCAAACATATACGCCAAAAGTAGCGCCTCCTCGCTTTCTCTCAACTTCGCCGGAGTCCGAGATGACCTCACGGATGTCTCCATGACAATATCTTATAACCTCGGTTCTGAAGCTGTGATGAACAACGAGTGTCGTGCGATGCCGAAACCCCTGAGCCCTTCGATGCAATACATCATCGACCAGCCGAAAGATCCGCGCCGTCCTGTAAATTTTTCTGACAACGGGAATGCCCGACTGTTCGAGGTGTTGCATGATGCCTCTAATCCACGAGTCCTCTCGCTGTTTTTTTTTTTCCATTTCCCTGATCCAGAACCAGCAAAGGTAAGATAGTTTGTTCGCTTACGGGTGCAGGACCACGGGGAAAGCGAGAAAGCGTGGTGGAGTTAGCCTGCTCAAAGTGTCGCATAACTGGGCTTGTGATCACCTGACTTTCAGATAATGTGGCGATAGAGCGGCTGGGCTGACCCCCTAGACCGGGCCCTTCTCGTTTCTCGAAGAGTTATGCTGTTCATTTCGGTTCTCCACAGCACCGTTTGATCGTCCCTGTTGTCTAGAAACCGCTGCCAGCGCTGTTGCGCTATGTGGCCTATGCGGTGGCAAATTACGCATCGCGGACGGCCGCCATTGGTGCGGGAATTTCGCGGTGGCCAAGGCGTTGGAGGGCCGCATCTCGTCCTCTATGCTTTTGAGCCAGCCAGAAAGCGACCGGATGGAGTCAGCAATTGCCTTTGGCCTCCTTTGCGGCCGGGAGCCTCCCGCGAGCAAAGCAACTCGGCTGCGGCGCAGCTGGCAACACACGGATGGGCTGTATTTGTTGCTGCGGCGGGTGCTATTTCAACCGGAAGCGCGATGTTTTGCGTCCATGACTGCATTCTGCTAGAACAGTAGGCGCCAAATGGCTGGAGCCCTGATGCACGACTAATTAAAGATGCCTGATAAATGCGTTGTGAAATTTGGAGAAAAGCAGCGCACGTTTCCGAGTTGACAATCAGCAATTTTTTTTTATGTCCGGGCGCAAACCGCGCAAAAGGTGCCTTATCCAATCGTCTTCTATCATAGACGGGTTGACCTTAGCACAAAGTTGTGCGACATCATAATAATACTGCTCGGGGGTTTTGGAAGGCAGCTGGATCTGGTTTTCTAGCCGCAAATGGGCGATCTCCATCGAGTGCTGACTTGTGAATGAAGTTTTCTAGAGCATCGCCCACTCTTCCTATGACTTTGGGGCACCCGTTAGAATTTGTGTCGTGTCCCACTTTTTTGCATTCCCATCTAGGGCCAAATATAAAAATTTAGCCTTTGTGGCTAGGTCCCAGATATTCAATAACGCTACATGTTCGTAGTAAAGAAGCCACTCAGAAATAGAATTCTCCGGCGCGCCTCTGAACACTGGGGTCCCACCAAAGATTTTGCTTGCTGGGCAGACGTCGCGGAGAGAATGGTAGACGGTTCCGTCATAGTAGAAAGTTCGAGGTTGTTTCCTGATGATTGTTATTGACTCGGAGCATAATTTCAGAGCTGTAATATTACTACCAAGCAAACTCCACCACTTTGTAGCCAAACTTAGGGGTTGTTTAAGCTATACACAGCTGATGACCATCCAGACCAAGAAGTGTAAGAGCAATCCCGTACAGGCAAGCGATGACAAGTCGACACGATGATTTCGCGGAGCACTGCTTGGGAGTTTATTCATCTAATACAACTTAAATTTACACAGTGCACAAAGTGACAAATACAAAATATTGAAAATGATGGCATACCCCTCGACTAGCATGACTGGTCTGCAGTGTTGAGATCCACTGGTGCACGGACCAATCATGCAAGCCGAGGATATTAAATCCCAACAGAATTTCATGGTCGCGTGAAGCCTGCCTCGCAACAAAACTGTAGCAGCTTTTTGAAACGGGCACATTCTCTAAAACGGCCTTGACGCGCAAACAAGTCCTCAAATGTCGCTCCATGATTGCCCCGGAGGACGCGAGCGGCGGCTCGCTCGTTTGGGGTGGTGGTGGTAGTGGTTAGAAGAGGAGAAAGGCACCCAATTTCTGCAGCCCGGTCGAAGGCATGGCGCGGTTCCTGGTTTGGCACGATGCACACCGTGACTAACCGGATGCAGATTTCTCTCCTCAGACTCTGATTCTTCTTCGAGAAGAGTCGTTAAATAGTGCCTCTAGCAAGAGCATTTGGCAAAAAACTAACTCCAGCTGTAGCTGAAAAAGAAAAAAATTGCAGCTTATCCATGGTGTGAATGATGGAGAATGGAGCAAAGCATCCGTCCGTCCATTCCTTCTTGCTTCCGTGCGTTCATGCGTCCGTCTGTGGGACCGTCCACGCGTCCATCCGCCCGGCTGTGCTTGCGTGTGTTCGTGCGTCCGTGCCTGCGGTCGTCCATGCATCAGCCCTGCGTCCGTGCAAGCGTCCATCCGTCCATGCAGCAATCCGTGCGTCCGTCATTGCATCTGTCTGCGTGTCCATTCGTCCAACTAGTCAACACTCCAAGTACAACCATCTCGCATCTTTTCATCATATATTCCGCATATAGAAGCACCGCTATCCAGCGGACATTCCAAGAACTGAACGAGAGGTGGCACACGCACACTTTCTTACGGCTTGCGCTTTGGGTTTACTTCCCACCTTTAACCACCTCGAGTTCATGGTATCTACTACTTCACTATATTCATGGCACTGCGGCCCAACGCTCGCTAAACCTTTTAAAACCAAGGAGGTTACCCCCAGCGAGTATAACGTAGCAACCCTTTCTAGTCAGATAGTGCTCAATGTACATGTCGAAGGCTGCTAATACGGAATGAGAGACAGCAGAATTCGGCTTTTAGTTATTGCGCACGCTGCGAATTTTTATTGTTCAACAACATCGCGCAGCTAATAGCGCCGTTTGCCGCACGTGGCATTTTTCAGTCGCGAAAAACCTGGTAGGCATTTCCAGCTCCTGTAGCTGGCATGTATGGTTGAAAAATACTATGAAGAGAACAAAACAAGCAGCGTTCTCGGCTAGCCGTTGGCCTTTCACAGAGACGTCTCGGGCACCTATTCCTCAGAGTTCTTAGGAGGAGCCCCGCCAGTGAATGATCGATTGTGAGGCACGAGCGGATGGGAAATGGGGCGCAGAAAGAAGACAGAGCGAACAGCGCCAGAAGAAGAGGCGAAGCACTTCACCTACCCTCTCTAACACACTATCGCACAAAATCTTTCAGTTAATAGGGGGAGGATAATTGTGCGCGCCCGTCGCTGTTATTAAGGGGGAGAAAGTGAGAGCGTGCAAATAACACATGCAGGCGCGCGGGCACCACTACGCCCGCCGTGTACAACGCCGGATGCCTGACACCACCTGGCTAAGGGATGCATTAGCATTTTAAAGCAAATCTTGCCTATATCTGAGGCTGATCATCAACGTGTCAATATGCTGCGGCGTGTTTCATTAAACAATAAAATTCATACGTAAATAATTTTAAAAAGCGTAGCGTTTGTTACGCTAAGCTGACAATTCAACGCTATGCACAAAAAGCCGGGTGTTTCATGCGCTTTGCTAAGACGATAAGGTGGTGGCACCTACGAACTGAGCGCAAAGATGCCCTTAACTGCAGTGCCTCCAGAATTCTAATCACTGATCTTGTCGCACAGAACTTCATATAAATGTTTTATTCATTATGTCGACACGGAAAACTCTTTATTTGACGACATTTCCCGTGAAACAAGTAGATACGGGAGAATTTTTTTTCGGTGAGGGACGTGGTGACGCTGTATACACAAAGGTAAAAGGCTCTTCATAGGTTACTACGGGCCGGTTATACGCTGCGCTTTTCGCACTGGTTACCTACTCATTGCTCTAAATGAGAGTTCTAAACATTTAAACACCATGAACAAGCAAGAACTTGAAAATAAAAGTTTTTATAACCATTATTTTATGTGTTACTCTCGCCGAAAAGTTACATAATATGTCACTACGCCTAGGATGTAGTGCGATGCATCGCGTCTTTGATGCCGTTATTACGTGCAAGGATCATACTTGCAGAGTTTATTTTCTATATGGCGTTTTCAGAAAAAAATACTATATATTTGCTTTGTTTACACAACGCGCACTGCTCTTCTCATCTTGGTGACACAGTGAACGTATCACCAAAAATCAAGTCCACACACCTTCATTTTTCAATTCAATTTTTTTCAAAAACTCATTGTGAGTTTATCTATACAATAAAATTTGAAGGTATCCTTTTTCTACACATTTAGTGATCTTCGTAAATAGTTACAAATGTAGAAACATGATCAATTTTTATAGATTCATCAATTTTTATTGGAGCAAGTGCCACACGTTGCTGTATTTTCATCAGCTATAAGGTGTTTCACCACGCTGGGCCACGTTGATAGGTAGCTGTGCTGCTTGCTGGTTGAAATCGCTTGGTACCTCCGTGGAGGTGGCGGTTGTCTCAGGATCTTGGCCAGTAAAAATACTCGTAAAGAAAGATACTATCTTCGACACGGTTTCGACTGCCTTGTCCTTTATCTTTTGGTAGACGTCAGTTACGGCCTGCGTGACACTGTTTGTGGCATTTACGACTGCACCTACGATAGAACCTGTTATCTTCTTCACGCTGTTAGTGGCATTTGCGACTGCGCCTACGATAGAACCTGTTATCTTATTTACGCCGTTCGTTACTGCTTCCGTCGTTGTGTCCCACAGGTCCTGAAATATGTTCTCTTCACTCTAAAAAAGAGAGCAAACAAAACAAATCAGCATAAGAACACCAACACGGCCGGCACCACCGTACAATGCTATATATATATATATATATATATATATATATATATATATATATATATATATAGTGTCAAAACACGGAAAAACGAGCCCATAGGTATATACTTCTTTCCCTAATTCATTAACGAGGGTCTCGTACTGGCAGACTTGGTACCGTTAGGTTGTATACGAGGGGCTTTTGATCAGCTGCCCGCTCGTGTTAAGTTCACGTGCTACGTGACGCCGCACAGGCTCATAAAAGGGTGTTCCGCACATGCCGCTATTGCTACAGATGGCACTGACTGACACCTCCACGTTTAAGTTCACATATAAACCCAATAACGGGGCTTGTGGGTTGGCCGCCGTGATATCTCAGTAGTTCGCGCATCGAATGCGTTATTCGAAGGTCAAAGGTTCGATTCGTGCTCACGGCAAGTTAGTTTTTCACCCATTTTTCTTTTTTCTTATTTACATTAAACTAATTCTAATAACTTCCTCTATATATTCCTTGGCTATATTGTCTGTTAGATCTTGTATTATTGTGTCAAAACACGGGAAAACGAGCCCTAAGGTACACACTTCTTTCCAATATATATATATATATATATATATAATGAACGCTTCTGCTGGCCCTGCTTGGTGAAGTCTTCCTGCGTCTTTAAGAGTGGTTGAGGTGCCGAATAGATCCCGACGTCCTTCTACGTTCGTGTTCTACCTCGAGGTACGATCCGGTTACTGCTTGCGCCTGGGCACCCCACATCTATGCAGGCTACGGTAACAACACCTAGTCCTAACCCTTTCGGGTCAATGCCTGCGGCTGCCCTCCTTTCATCTGCTGGCACAAGTCCTCAGTGCAAACCACTCATGTTCGCGGGTATACGTTGTGAAGACGTCCACTACAGGCTTGACCTTTACAACGGTGTGAGTTGAGCGAACCTGTCGGCCGAAGCGGTGAAATTGAGCTATCTCCTATTCTGACCAGCGTTGCCTTAACGTAGTATTTTAACCACGAAACTGACATAGTTGATTGGTTGACTTTTCTACGAACAGCGAACAGCGATATGACGGAAGGCAAGCGTGTTCACCACATCCTTAAATCAATGCGCATGATTGCATTCAACGCCTTGGCTGTTAACAAGCCCAATACAGCATAAAACATCATTTCAACATCCCAATGCCGTGATAAGTCGCAGTCCCTCTACCTTCAAAAAGACAGCAATCCCCGCCTTATGTCTCCCTCTTATTTGAAAGTGCCGATCTGCGCGATCAACCGTGAAGATTTTGAAGACTTGGAACAGCAGTGGTACAGCCGTCTCAACTCCACCAACACCGTGAGACCTGCGGAATTTTGTGAAGCAGTAGTTGATGACCATGACAGTACCAACAGTGCCGGCTGCTCCATCAGCACTCCCGCCACCCACATACGCTGATGTGTCATTCATGGCGACACCAACGGCACTTGGTGACCAACCACTGATGCCCACATAAGTGGACAAAGCTGCAATTCTGCCTCTGTGATTATATTTGGGCTTTCTTTTGGCTTTTTCTGACTTCTGGGTTTCTTGTTACTTCTGACAAGTGGGCTTCTGTGTGAAGTGGTGTACTCACTCCACCCTCTTATCTTCAGTGGCGTTTGTTTCGTCCTGTTTGTTTTTACTGCGGTAACCGAGGCCACATATCTGGTTACTGTCGTCGCCACCAGAAGGATGAACGACAAGGCTACGCTGAGTTGTAGCGGGAACTGATTCGAAGGCATGATTACTGTGGTTCAGACTCCAATGCGTTCACGCAGCACCGGTCTCCGTCTCCTTCAGTGTCCCCGCGTCAACACCAGGGCTACCGCTTCTTCAGACGACGCTCTCCACCACTCTCCTGCCGCTCGGAATCGCCGCTTCGCCCCCTCCCCCGCACGCTGAAAATTATTCGGAAACCCAAGGATTGCAGTTTTTGAAGGGAAAACTGTGTATCGCCGATCATCAAAAATGACCCTTGTTTCCTGTATTCAGTGACAATTGAAGACGTTCCTGCGCAAGTGCTTGCTGTTAGTAGTGACGCTATTAAAGACGATATTTTTCTTGGGGACTTTTGACACAAAAAGTTTGGTCTGCCTGTCTTTTGTCCACCGTAACAATATACCCCAAACGGCACCGATACCCAAAACAGCCAACCCCATCCGCAGCACCCACCATTACTGCTTTAGTTTCAGCGTTCATACTTGTGCGATTGTGAAATTTAAAGCACTTGTTGCTCATATCTGAAACACCATAACAACACGTCAATAATCTGTATGTGTGTCTATGCACTAGAAAAGGCTTATATAAGTAATTTAAGTGGCCGAAGCGTTTATCACACTGCGCTGACAATGCAATGCTTGCACTAAAAGGCAAATGTTTTCAACGCTTTGCTAAGACGACACGGTGATGTCACCTACCCGTCACATTTCGTTCTACGAATTATTGCCTCTAAGACGGGCGCGCATGCCACGCGCTTCGTTTTTCAAGATAACTGCCAGATAACGCTCATGTCTCACGTGTGACGTGCATCGAGGCGCTATAAGGCAGCGCCTACAAATTACCATTCACCTTTTTTTCTTGCGCAAAACATCAAATAAACGTTTTGTTCACTCTGTCCAGACGCAAAACTATTGTCGTCGATGATATTTGCAGTGTAATATATATATACAGGGCCAATTTTTTTCTCTTATACGTAGCGACTTGTGCTAGCGGTTCTGTAAAGGCAGAACTTCTTATGTAGAACCTGTGTTGCGTGGCACACATAACGTGCTCAATCACCTGATTAACAGTGTATTGCTCGCGTTTTCATCGATGGCTTACGTCACCATATCGAGGTGATTGTGCTGTGCACGTGCGTTCATGAACTTATCCTGTGCTGAAACTTCTTACATTCCGCCTTCAATGTGATATCATGTAAAAAACACGTATTTCACAGAACACCTACATTGAATGTAGCTCTGTCACACCCACGCGGCCGTGGTGGTAAAGTACTCGGATGCTGACCCGCAGGTCGCGGGATCAATTCCCGGCTGTGGCGGCTGCATTTCCGTAGAAGGCGGAAATATTGTAGGCCCGTGTGCTCAGATTTGGGTGCACGTTAAAGAACCTCAAGTGGTCAAACATTTGCGGAGCCTTCCACTACGGCGTCTCTCATAGTTGTCTTTCATATAGTGGTTTTGCGACGTTAAACCCCCCATATCAATCATCTGTCAGACCCGCCTTCATTGATCTTGAACTTTGCTGTCGCTGAAGACTGTACTTTGCGCCTTCGTGATGAACACGTGGCAGCTGTTGTATCTAGCCAAGTAGTGAATGGTGACGACCAAGTTGCCTCTTCTGCTTTCTGCACTGCTTGTAGAATACTCGTCACCTCCTGTCTGCTCCGGTTCTCCTAGGGCATCGCCCTTCTTCATAACTGCAACACATCTGCAGAATCCGTGATGTTACCCATAGAGATGGCTGTGGCGACAATAGACGCATCCCCACTGACCTCCATTTCAGCAGTTCGCGAGTCTTCATCATCATTGGCCACGTCAGGTGCGAGTTCTTCTCCTATCCGCGCACTCATTGATTCCGATCTAATACCTGCCGAGTCGGCAGCATTATTGGCGCTTTTAGCTAAGCATAGGTCCTGCTACTATAGTTGTGCCACGACACTGACTCAGACTACCCTAGGTGTAAACCGCATTGAAACCGATGGTTCTGGTGTTATACGCCATCGGCCTCGTCCTGTTTCGCATTCGGAAAGAAAAATCACTGAAGAACTAGTTGATGACATGCTGTCACGATAGATATTACGACCATCTTCTAGTTCTTGGGCTTTCTAGTCATCTTACGGTGTCGTGCATCGGCAGATTTAGAGTGACCCATGAACTCCACGCCAGAACACTCCGCTCTGGCCGAGGGCACCAGGAGAGAATCCACCAATAAAACACATGCACTCTCTTTGGAGCAAATGGAAGGGTCAAAATCGAGCGCGATGCGTGCGTCTCTATTCTTGCCTGAGTGGGCATGCTCGGCACAGCAACGCTACGCTAGCAAAGCGTGATCTCCAGCGCGAGGCTCCAATATATTTCGACGTGACGCGGTCGGCGTTCTCCCTGGCGTTTATTTCTTCCCGTCACGCCGGCGTTGCCACGCCAGGCGTCGGTCCTACCATATCCTACGTCCCGTCATACGTCACGTCCAAATGTAGTAGTGCCTTGATTGTGACATGTGTTTATGTTCTCACATTTCACGCTATAATGATTATTATTTTTGCACCAGACTCATACCTTTTTCATTGATTGGCGTCACGTAATATCAAATTTGGCAATAGTGAAGCTACAGAAACGGCCGCGAGCACATCATCAGTGTGGCATGTAGTCAAGTTGTTACATGACACGCATGTCGTGATCCTAATGTTTGGATGTGTCTTATACATTTTTAGACAGTTCGCGTTGCGTAATACTAAGTTTAGTACATGAGAAGCTAGCTAAGCGCCCGCGAGTGCATCATAAGGATAGCTGTAATCGCGTTGTTTTATTACACGCATCTGATGTTTATCATGTTTGCACCAGTATCATACATTCGTCATCCATTGACGTTCGGTTATACCGAATATGGTATAACTGAAGCTAGTGAAACGGCCGCCAGTGCATATTGAGCGTGGCATGCAATCATGTTGTTACATGACACGCATCTCAAGAATTTCATGTTGGGGTCTGTCGCTTGTGTTGGTTATGCAATCATGGCATACCATACCAGTTTTGCAGCGTGCCATGTGAACGAAACCACCGCAAAAGCTGCAGGACCATGAAATGTAAATCATGACATTCATGACCTATATATCATGATTTTAATTTTATTGCTAGTGAAATAAGTTCTTCATATGGTCATGTTATGTTATACCAAGTTTGGTTTAGATACTATCATCAAAATGGCCAGGAGAGCTAAATTTTGTAGGTGCCTTGATAGATAGATAGATAGATAGATAGATAGATACGCTCAGAGTTGCCGAAGCTTGCTAAGAAATGCTTCGCATTGAAATCCACCCTCGTTACGCCGGATGGGCTCTGAGAATTTAACATAATGTCAATTGGCCTGTGCGACGCTCCAGCAACACTTGAGCGGGTGATAGATACTGTTCTTCGTGGCCTAATTTAGAAGACCTGCCTTTGTTGCTTTGACGATATTGTTGTGTTTTCATGTACCTTTACCCAACACTTTCAACAATTAGACGAAGCACTTCAGTGCCTTTGGAACGCTGGCTTTCAAATGAATACCAAAAGCGCAGGTGAGCCAGCAAAAGTGTTAAAGTCCTGGGTCAGGCCGTTTCGATAGACAGAGTCCGGCCAGATCCTGATAGCCGCTGTCTAGGGACTCGGTGCCGCCACCCAAAGACAAGCCCAAACTGCCGGCCCACTGCGTTTATTATTAAACCATTTTATTTACCTCTTACACTAAGAAACTCCTTTCCACTGACTGAAAAGATATTGCCCAGACAATGCTGGCTGTGATGTTTGCGCCAGGCCAAGTCACCAGCAAAAGCATAGCCTTCAACGTAAGTTTAGACTATTCATTGGAAAGCTTTACTCAGCAACAACAAAAGTAGAAAACCTAATGAGAGGTAAGCTGCTTATTATAAGTTTCGCGTCGTTGAACATAATGCTTTTCTCGGGTAAGGCCTACTGCGCTCGTGGCGTGCCTTTTGTTTATTTTACTCTAGTATTTCTTCTCACCCGAGCCTCCAACTTCTCATTCTCGGTCAGCGTCCTCATCACCTCTCGATGAATTTCACCAATGTGAGCAGCATCTCGTTCCACATCTTTGAACGTTTCGTCAAGGCGGGATTCATCTGCTGGCTGTCTCTGTGCATTTGCTGTAATTACACAAGTAGCAAATTCGCCTGTTGTATAGGCTTTTTCAAGAAATCACTGACACCAAATACCATACTTGTTAGATTTTGAAGAGACTTGTTGACAAGTGGCAGAAAGTGTATTACAAACAAATTTTTGTTAACTTGGCTCAGAGTGTTGATTGCACTGAGAGATCAACAAATTAGTAAATGGGAATACATTACACGGTGTAAATTACAACGTTTTTTATTAACACGAAGTACAGCTGACTATTTTTGCAGCGCACCGAACTACATAGACGCTCAAGAGTTATAGCACTTCTCTTGAGGTTCTTCTAAATGAATCTAACCCATGTCTTGTGTTGCCAGTTTTCTGCAATTAAATATAACGATTTATAGCTAAAATGAACGCCAGAACACGTGAAAGGTAATATTATATTTCCAACAGGTTTCAGATGACCTAAACATAAATAAAGTGCCACTAATTTTGATTGATACGGTTACGGAAGGACAACACCTAATAGATAACATATACGGCTATATAAAGGGACGTGCTCCTAAATCTAGCGTACTCTGCGACTGTTTATAACATCCTTATTTTATATAAGTTGTCAAGTACTACCATCGTTTTCGTTTCAATTGATCAGATAATTTTGCCGCTAATAAGTCTTTTCTTACTTACCAGCAAATGCGACGAGGCTCACGGCACAGATGATCCCTAATATGTGCTTCATTTTTCCTGTGCGAAATGTACAATTCTTTAACTTTGCGCCTACAGTATTAGCATAACTCTGCGTTTTTTTTGATAGGCAAGCACACTCTACGTTGCATATTTACCATCCATACTAAAAATCTCTACCATTCTTTGCCATAGTCTGCCGATGTCAAGGAATAATTTTAAACATGATTTTAAACGTCGTAGCACACAGGGTGGATGAAGGACGAGTATCATTATGCGTCCTACTGAACGAACAAATGATCTGCCCTGAAGCAGTTCACCCCTAGAGGCAACGAGATACTTTTGCATAAGAATGCAATTCATTCCCCTTCATTCCTTCGTTACCGCGCAAAATTTGTTGTTTTTCATATGTCTCGGGAAGATTGTTTTTGCCACAACGAAAAGTACTCCAGCACGCATTGCAGCATTGCAAACTTTGCACAACGAAACACTCTTCCAAAATAATGTATGTTGTGAAGCAATAAAATATTTTAGTGTGAACAAAAACTGAAAACTGTAGCGTTTTTGGTCATTACCTGGTAAATAGTGAAAACAAACTATATGCAAAAATATTCAAAACAAAGAAAATTCAGTATATACATTTTGTAGATAAATCTCTCAGGAACAGTACAAAAAACAATGAATGTTGTACAAAAGTGTTTCTCTTCACATAGACAAACAAAATCAAAACCAAGGTGTAGCTTCGATGCTCGTGCTATGCGGTGAAGCATTGCATGGTTTTTTTTAGTTATACACAAGTGTACTTGTACACTTTTTATAAGAAAATTCTTAATCTGTTGCAATAAGAGTCTCCTGGTGTTCTAATAGAGATCGATGGATACCCGTGATGTGAATAATTCTTCCTTAAATGAGATGTCCAATGAACTTTGCTATTGCATCTAGCGTCAACTCTTTCAATAAGCCACCTTACACAGCATTGGTTGACGTTCCAACATATTATGCAAGCACATTTTTTGTGTTTTCAAACATATCGTAATCTAACAGTTTGTCGCCGCTAGCCCATCTAATGGCCTTTTGGCTTACGTCAAAAGCTAAAACCATCGAAGATTACACTAAAGTAAGGGGGCTTCAGTGCTCAGCAGACAAATCGGAACTCATTCGGTTCTCCAAGAGTAAAAATCAAAGGACAGACCCGAGCCTCCGCCTTGAGGTCAAGCTAGACGGCAATATTATACCAGAGAAAACAACTGTTCGGATCTTAGGGATGTGGTTACAGTCCAATCAGCGATGTCTCCACACACTGAATATGCTTAAACGAACAGCTGAACAAATTGTTCGTATGATAGTTCGAATAACGAACAATCGTGCTGGACTGAAAGAACAAGACGTGCTTCGTTTGGTAAAGAGCTTCGTCATCAGCAGACTAACATACTCGCTACCCTAACACAATAGAATAGAGAGGAGAAAGAAAAAGCAGACAAAATAATAAGGATGGCGTATAAAGCGGCTCTGCGACTACCACAAAGCACTTCAACTGCGAAGCTATTAGCGCTCGGACTTCACAATACATTTGATGAGTTGGCTGAGGCACAAGTAACCACCCAGATTAACCGCCTGCTACAGACGACAACCGGCAGAAAACTTCTTCAGAGGATCGGCCTCGGCGAACAAGTACAGGCACATGGAAGAGCTATGGAATTGCCGTGCTCAATCAGAGCCTGGTACAAAATATGCCCCCTACCGAAGAACATGGACCCAGTTTTACATGCTGGAAGACGTAAAGCAAGAGCCGTTTACATAGATAAACAGACAAAATATCTGAATACGGCGAGAATTACTGACGCCGCACCATATCAGGTAAATGCAAAGAACATGGTGGCCGTGGTCACAGACCGAAAAGGAAACGTCACAAGTTGTGCCTCCATAGCCCAAGCCTCTATCACAGAAGCGGAGGAGATAGCGATCGCGCTGGCAATCAAGGAGGGCAGGGAGCGAGAAGCCCCAATGACAATAATCACAGACTCGAAGGCTGCATGTAGAAATTACGAAAAAGGTAGAATATCTATGAAGGCCTTCCAAATTCTAACCAAAGCTCACAAGGACTTCCCAATTAAATACACCCAAACCATTATCTGGGCGCCAGGGCACGAGGGCGTCACCGGGAACCAGTTTGCGGATGAGGCGGCTGGAGGCTTCACAGATTACCGAGCTTCCTTGCACACTGCAATAGAGGATCCAACGCCCCTAGACCCTAACTTTGGTGCAATTCTTCAGTATTACAGGGACAATAGAAAAGTGTATCCAGCACCGCATAAGAAACTCACAGCAATGGAATCGGTGGCATTACGCAGAATCCAAACAAACACATACACGAACTTACACAGGCTGCATGTATTCTACCCCACAGCATACAAAGATATATGTCCGTGGTGTGGGGCCACACCAACTCTGTTTCACATCACGTGGGAGTGTACTCATCACAATGAAGAACACCACAACATGAACAACACAGAGGAACAATGGGAGGCGCTGCTGTCCAGCTCGGCCATTGTTGATCAGCGCTGGCTGGTCCAATGGGTAGAGATGATGGCTAGAACCAGCGGAGCCCTGGAATAGGGGCCCGACCATTTTGAATGCTCCGCGCTATGCGAAAATAAAGTTTTCTCTCTCCCACATATCGTATTTAAAAAAGGACAACATTGCGCGCAGTTCTAAAACGTTTCGCACTGCTCCATAGTCAGGGCCAAGATGTGCTCCGAAGAATCGCTTGTTGTGAGGAAAAATCTCTGCAGCCAGCTCCAGTACACTGCGCCCCAGCGAAGTGTGGACAACGCACGTAACCAGGGTAGCTATAAAATTGTGTGCAAAGGTCAGAAGCTATACGCACTTTTGGCGGAGAAAAAAACTTGGGGATGTAAACAAAATAAACCTATGAACGGCCGTGGATGTATAAGGCTGATGCAAAACAACGTCGCCGTAAAACTTGGAGCTGAGGTGCTGCCATCCTGGAATGCTAAGGTCGTCATCACTGAGGTCAGGTGGGGTTGCGAGGCTGTTTTAAGCACCGCATGTGTTTTTCAGCGCTGATGAGCACCTCTTCGCGCATGACGATGACGTCATAAGAGCGGCTAGTGACACTAGATGCGACGCCTTGTCTGATATAACAATGCAGGTCAAACCAAAGCTGCTGGAAACGGTCACAGAAAGCCACCTCAAAATGTTAAACACGTGGCGGACCTTCGCATACTTCTTTTGAAGAACAAATTTTCCTGACTCCTGGGAGCAGCTTTCAAGTGAATATATGACATAAAATTCTGGCTATCAATAGTGCTCAACATAGTGAAATTGCGAAGCTGTCACTTTAGTTCAATATATTTAATTCATTATTTGGCTTGCAGAGGATATTTTCATTACAAAACATCGATGTTACTGTACGATATATGTAATCAGGAGGGGCACGTACTTCTTTCAAGTTCGTGAGCCTAGTTAATTTTTCAACAATACACGCACATTGGTTCTCACAAGTTACTGTAAAAAGATTACTATGTTGCCGAAACTGGCAATTTCAAAATTATTCTGAAGTTTGGGCGGCTGGAATAACTACTAGAATGTTTTGGGTGCTCGAGAAACAAATATACATGCCGAAATCAATTATTCAAAAGCGTCGGTCACTGGTTATCGATTTGGATAGGCGTGGTAACGAAAGGTGCAACAGGGACCGAATAGTGGCAGCAGTTCACAGCAACAGCTGCACAACGCAAACGAGTTGTCAGCGCCGTAGTACATGCGTGCAGTATAATCTATTGATATAATTGGCGGACAAAAAAAGACGCAAAGGGTTTGTCATTTCCTCTGAGAGAAACACATCATCCAGCATGCCTCCAACATGTCCACTTCAATATCCACCAAAATGGTGGGAGACATTTGAAGTTTGTGGTTGATTGTGGTAAACGATTGAACACCTTCACTATGAGTGGTAGGTTCCTGAGAATATACATTTGAATATTAGAAGGCGTGTTTCAGTCTAGTTCAAACATAATCATTTAAATATCAGTTTTATATTAGACATTATCCACGCACCTATGTGCCTAGCTTTTTTTTCCTCTACTGACGAAAATACCAATTTGTTCACTTTTATCTCATTCTGACACTACAATGCCGGGTGTCTCAAAATTCTTCAATTCTTCATTTTAAGAGTTTATTTTCGACTGTCAAAAACTTTCACAAGAACATGGCTGAGCCAACATTCAACAAGAACACTTCGATTTATTTTCGAGAGGGTTTCCGAAATTGAGCAACGTGAATTTTCGTTCCCCAACTACTGGCAAAGAGCTTCAAGTTGCGTAGACTACAGACCTTATAGTTACTAGTCTTTTTCGAGCAGCCGGATTTTCGAATAGCAAACGAACGGAAAGTATGGTCTGTGAAAGCCACCCTACAGGTCGAACAAGCTAACAGGATTATGGCAGGAGTGGATTGCGGAGAATCTCTGCTAATCTATCCATCCACCTCTACTACCTTACGATCATGAACGATTTGTTCTGTAAGAGACATGTTTCTGTCATAAAAATAAGGTCCTTCATGAACCAATGTACAAACCCACTTATCTCAATTATGTGTGACTGGGTTGCTAGAGCTCTCGTGCTTTGCATGGTATGACATGATACACTTGATTCTGCTATAAGCGTGCAATCCAATTTTTATACACCAACTCACTGAAGCAATAGGTAGTTATTGTTATTCTAGGTGACCCGATGCCTCGCTGGGTGAGTTACTACACACCGAGACAACTTGTCGAATAGGTAGAACTGCAAACTTCTTGTAGTTAGTGGTCCATCATCTTCGTTTTTAAAATATTGAAGGTATAGTGGATCATTTCGTATTCGAATTTGAATATGTTTATTCTGTTTATGTTTATATGTTTATTCATTTATAATGGCGTTTATGTGGAACAATATAGCAGTGAAATAAAAATTGATAGGCCAGTTTTTACAGCAGAGTACACCCGAATATCCCAAATAACGCCAAAATTTTTTTCTAAGCCATATTGGCAAATTCTAAAACTCTTTCAGCTCTTCCACTTTTAGCATCAGAGTATAATTATATAAATAGGTCATATTGCTTTCTGGTTATGGTATTATCATAGCCACTGTGACTAGAATTTCGCAATAACATTCAATACTACTGGCACAAGCAGTAAGCCACCAAGGTCGGAGGCAATCGTTCAGCATGACGATCTTAAAAATGAACTATGACACTGCATATACTAAAGGCTTATAGCGGCAAGAAGGTTCAGAAAACAGAACTATACCTTGTATTGCTTCTAATGAGAGTGGAACACTTGCGATATAGTCTTCTGCATCGAGCCTGGAAGTATATGATGAGGTATAGTGCCAAAGCAGGCATGCGAAACTGAGCAATCTCACTGACTCATGACGTCACGCGTCATCAAGCGCTCGCCAGCCTCGGATTCTCTGCATCATTATTTATGAGCGTAACAAGCCAGTTAGATTTAATTAAAATGTTGACTCTCTTGCATTGTGACGTTGAAATTGTCTCTGTAATATCAAGGACACCGTATTTTCTCTTTGTTCTAAATGGATGTGAAAAATGAGCAATTACGCTTTTCTTACTGCTGTGAAAAAGCAAAATAACTTCTGTTGCAGAAATGTCAGCCCCTGTATCGACGCCTATCTACCGAATAATAGGCACTCCGTGTTGGTAAAAGCTTAATATAAATGCAAACAATCTAGACAATATCTTCACCTGGAGGCGCTATTAATGGGAACCAAACACCAAATTGTCCCACGAAACGTGAATTAAACGTGGGAGTATGCGTGCTTTTATAAGAAGCAATTGTAACGTTGATGTCAAGTAACGAAACAAAAAGTCAACTAGCCATGGGCAGGATGCGAATCGGCGACTTTCAAAACACAATTCTGAATGCATTTTTTCTTTGGCATTATTGCCGGTTAGTTCCCATTAGTATTGTGTCTAACGAAGAAAAACCCTTAAATTTACACTTTCCGTCATTCATAGTCAGGGTATCGTTCTGGCTGACTGGATGCTTCGAAGTGGTATGTGAGGAATTGTTGGTTCGCAGCCATCTCATAATAAGATTACGCACTACGTGACCCCCAAAACAGGCAAGAAGGACGGTTCCATACTCGCCATAATGGCAATTAACTCTCCCGTATTTGAACGCGGGTATATATCCATTAAAGTAGGGGGGGGAATGACCAACCCAATAGCTCAATGCTGAAGCATCAGATGTGTTTTTGGAAGGTCGCTTGTTTAAATCCTGCTGGTGGCAAGTTGTCTCTCCATCCCGGAATCTTTCTTAACAATTACATTAGAACTGCTTCTTGTAAAATCCTCTATACTTTCCTTGGCATTATTGCCTGTTAGTTCTCATTATTATTGCGTCTAACAAACAAAAAAAGAACCTTAATTTTACACTTTCTTTCAATTCGAGGGTTAATTTGATATTCTACCAGAGCCACGTGTATGTGCAAAACTGCTATGAAATACACACTTCGTGATAGTTACGAAAAGGTAAGGCTGGCCTTAACACATAAAGAATTGCATGACAAAAGTGTAGAATCACACCAGCCGTCAAAACATACGAATGGTGCATGGAGTAGTTGGTATTAGGTATGATCAATGAGTGGCGTAGACAGAATTTTTTTTTTTGAAGTGAGGGAGAGGAGATGGCGCATTACTATAATCATGTAATGAAGGCCGGGCAGCCTGATGAAGTAGCGCATCATTTTGTGCCATCTATGCCTTGCAGCGAGATATTCGGGTTACCTTGTGAGAAAAGTGTTTTTAGATGCCCCACTATTATAAGTTACAAGACAGAGATCCATAATTAGTTACCATTTTAAACAACGGCCCCTACAACATGTTAAACTGTGATGGTGTTTGTGTTAATTTGAGGAAACGTGAAGGGTATCTGGCAGACTAATAAAATAAGTAAATTTGTTATATTAGGCACCTTGCAAGGGTACTTTCTGTAGTCAACCTGGCATAGCCAGAAAAGAGTCAATGGTGTGCATAGACGTTATTTTCTTGTAGCATTGTTTAGGTTTCTGAGAAGAAGGTGCAAACGTAAGCAATACAAATAGGGTCCGAACACGCTAAAACGCTATACACTTGAAGGTGATGCTGAAGCGTCCTCGAAGCTTTCTAAAGCTTTTTCGTTGTTTACGGAACATTATTGTTGTCCTGCAAATAGCGCGTCAGCGCGCAGCGGGCGACTCCCACGTCGGGACCGCTTGGCGAAGCCTATCGGCCACTCCGCGGGCCTGCTGGATGGACCGAAGTTGGTCGGCCAGGAGAGAGCTCCGTAGGGCCGCCTCCCACCGGACTGATGTAGCCTCGGGGTTAGTGTACATTGCCTTGCACTCCCACAGCATGTGCGCCAGCGTGGATACATCCCCACAGCTTTTTCGTATCTCATTAAAATAGCGGGGAATTATTGAATGAAGTTGCTCAGAATAATTAAACATTATTTGGCAGGGCTTTCTAACTTCATATGAAACTATATAATAGAGATGTCGTATCCTCAAGCAGTCGCGACGCCATTGCGAAATGTTCCTACTGATGAAAAATATTTATTTATAACTATCATCCACGCATATTTTCTGTTCGAAATAGAACCACTTACCTAATTTAAGTACGGTACAAAAGTTGTAGTGTTTGTTTTATTCTCACTGCAGTTGGTAAAGAAAAAGACTGTTCAGTGAAATGCCTTAGCACCAGCATCCTCTAATACGTGCGGTAGTAATATGCCTTTGATCTGATTTAGTGTAATAGTTTGGAAAACTGTGCAGTAGTTGTATCTTTGGTAACAGTTTATTACTTAAGTTTAAAAAATTATTATAGCATAGAATAATACGAAAAGCACATACAAGTACGCATTTTGCGTTAAACGCTGCCATCTTTTCCACCGCTCTCCTTTAACCCAATTCACTAGCTAATGCCTAAATATCGTCGTCTTGACTGTCATAATCACTTGCCACACAATGTCCACTGCAGAACAACAGCCTCTTCAATGTTCCGTCAGTCAACTCGGTCCTCTGCTTCCTGCGGCGCCTTTACACCCATCAACTTCCTAGTCTTATCTGCCAACCTAACTTTCTCCCATTGAACTGCTTGCCTTCTTTGTCAATCCAGTCTGTGATTCTTAACGACCAGTGAATATTGCTTTGTCATGTTTAAACTTGTCATGTTGTCATGTTTAAATATTGTCATGTGTAAACTTCATGAGATCTGCCTCGCTTTTCAACTGCGAAGCATTTCTTAGCGAATTTTGGCGACTTGGAGTCTATCTATCTATCTATCTATCTATCTATCTATCTATCTATCTATCTATCTATCTATCTATCTATCTATCTATCTATCTATCTATCTATCTATCTATCTATCTATCTATCTATCTATCTATCTATCTATCTATCTATCTATCTATCTATCTATCTATCTATCTAGCCACTTACGACTTTTAGCTCTCCTGGCCGTTTCGGTAATGGTGTCAATACCAAACTTGGTATGGCATAACATGACTGTAAGAGGAACATATTTGACTAGTCGCAGCATGAAAATAAAGACATGTATGTCATAAATGTCATGATTTACATGTCATGGTTCTGAAGCACTTGCGGTGGTTTCTTTCACATAGCATGTTGCAAAACTGTTATGGTTTGATATGATTGCATGGTGAACACAAGCGACAGACTATAACATGAAAACCATGACATGAGTGTAATGTAACACATGACTACATGCCAAGCTCTTGATGCGTTCGCGGCCGTTTCGCTAGCGTCCCATATACCAAATTTGCTATTACGGTTCACGAATAGCTGACGAAGATATGTGGCTGGTGCAAACATAATAATCATGAGTTGCATGTCATGTAACAAGATGACTACATGCCACGCTCATAATGCGCTGGCGGCCGTTTCGCTTGCTTTGCTTATACTGAATTCGGTATTACAGGACCTGAATAGGTGACGAAGGTATAATACTTATGCAAACGTGATAATCATGAGATGCGTGTCATGTAACAACATCACTACTTGCTTCGTTGATGATGCGTTAGCGACCGTTTCACTAGCTTCACATATGCCAAATTTGGTATTACGGGACGCCAATGAATGACGAAGGTATGTGACTGGTGCAAACATGATAATCGTGAGATGCGTGTCATATGAGAACATGACTACATGCCACGCTCAAGGCGCCAATACATTTCGACGTGAAATGGTGCGCATGCTCGTCGGCGTTCATGCCATCGCGTCACGCCGGCCTTGCCACGCCATGCGCCGGTCCTGCCATATACTCGCAGGCGCGCGCCACACTGCGTTGCTTTGACACATGCGCGTTTCAACGCGTCCAGTGTCCCTCCGTCACAATAGAGGGAGACGCAGTGTTGTCTAGGTAACGCAGCGGCGTGAAATGCAGCATGTTGCATATCGCACCGGTTGTCGTCGAGCCGCGCCAATAGACGCTGGTCGCGCCTGGCGTGACGGTATAGAGTGCTCGCGTTTTGCTAGCGTTGCGTCACTGTGCCCAACATGCGGGCGCGTCAGTGCTACAGCGAAGTATATTGAGCCCTTCATGATGCGGTCGCACCGTTTTCCTGGCTCCACATTTACCAAGTTTGGTGTTACGTGTCGCCAATTGATGAATAAAGTATATGACTGTTGCAAACATGATACTCCTGACATGGGTGTCGTGTAAGAACATGACAACAGGCCATGCTAATAGCGTGCTAGGGGCCGTTTCGCTAGAGCAACATGTACTGAACTTAGTATCACGTGACGTGATTAGATGACGAAGGTAAACAACACATCTAAACATGATAATCATGAAACGGAGGTCATGTACGGCATCATTTACTTTCACCTCGTATTGTCGTGCCAATTTTAAATATCAGCGTTTCTCATTCGTGCTTCGCATATCATCGAGTCCCACTGTACGTTGGATCTGACAATTTTTGTTTGTTTTTCTCTTTAACATACGATACCCTCCTGACTATAACACTAAGCTACTGTGTAACCCATTGCACATTTTTACTCTTCTCGATTCTTCTTATCTCTTAACTCCTGAGCGTTATCTTCTCGCTCTTTTTCTGCTCTAGCTCTAATTTTGTCATGAGGTTCCGATGTCTCCACTCCAGGCACTTGCTGTGTCCATAAACACGATGATCTGCTGTTGCCACTTAGCCGAGCCAACCTTAATACGAACGTCTTGCGAAGCTAAAAAACGTGCTGTACTTTAAACAGATCTATAAAGACACTATCTTCCTTCTCGTTCTCCCTTTACTGAATCTAAACTGTCTAAACCTCCAATTCTTGGCTGACCAACAGAGTTAGAGCAATAAAGCCTTCTAAAAAAAAACGCTAGCTAAGTCGGCCACTATAGGAGGGGTGAGCTTCAGGCATTGACCACACAAGGGTAGCACGCTGGCGGATGCCACCACGCTGTCATTGACTGTTAGGAAATGGAAGTCGCACTACCCACCGCGGGCACCACTGTTGTGACGTAGCCACTGCAAATACAGGTGGTTTTCTTGCCCGTATAAGTCATGAGGACGAGTTGGAAGACAGTAAATACTTTATAAAATATATACATGTTGATGGTTTCTCCTCTCGAAGAACAAGCAGGGCCAAAGCTATTCGATGTGCCGGATCAACTTGTAACAGTAGAGTTTCACAAACACAAAAAATCAAGGTGGAACCACTGTTTTGTAGCTGAAATTGCGTATAAAAATTCTTGAAACGTGCCGACTACTTGTGGAGAGTTTTCAGCCCTCGCCGCAGGAACTTTGAAGAAATCAGCAGAATTTACAAATGCAAACTGTAGAAACACGCTTTTTCATAGAAGTAGATTGTTTTAAAGGCGGATTGGTTCCCCTTGTGCTTTTTTGTGCCAAAAAGCAGGCTTCCCGAAAGAAAAAGGCAGGGGCTGGTTTTTTTCCGTGCATGCGCTGAATTTCACGCTTCGCATGCCGGGGAAGGAAAGAACTTCCACAGCGTCATGTGACAACAGAAACCGATGTCTGCAAGTTTGAATTACAAAGGAGTACACGCGCTGAGCAAAGTGTGGTGAACGACCACTGCACAAATTGGACAGATTGTCGCAGCTGAGGCATATATTAGGCAAACTAATAAACAGCGTTTCTGAGTAATAAGCTTATACACATTCTCAGTGGCTGACCCCAGCTATGCAGTACCTCAACTCGGTAATGAGAGCTTCTGTGGAAGACAATACACTCTGAGCTGAAATTCGACTATGTGGACTAACTGGAGTCGTTAAACTGACGGACGAACAGTTCGGTTCGTCCGATAGGAACCAAATGCGTGACAGTGCGTGTTATGCGCAAACGCCCGGCAAAAAAGAAGTCAACAGGCAGGGAGACTGTGCCGCGATTGCTTTTTGCTTATGTGGCAATGCACTGCTTGGACCGGTGGGTTATCACGAAAACAAGATATGTCGGTTATACGCCACATTGAAAACGAAGCACTATCAAATGAATAGAAACTGCTACGTGAAGCAAGTTTCCACCATGCCGGCACGGACGGGATGGAAACAAGTGAAAACTCCGAGCATGGACAATGTGGATAACTCGCTTCAATATGCTGAATTAGTTAGAACTATGAAGATTACTCACACCGCTTGTACAAGTAAGGTGTTCATCAGTGGTCGTGTATACCCGCACAGTTGCTGGCCACAACTTCAAAGCGATATCTAGGAAAATTAGTCTTTGTACTTCATCGGCAACAACCTAGCTGCCGGTGTACGTGCATTGCCTGCTCACGCGAAGGAAACGTCGCATAAAATTTCTTTCACAGAAAATAATCCATCCAGCATTATAGCACAGATAAAGGTTTGTATTTCTCTCCATGCGACTATCGCTGTCAAACATGAAGCGTGAAGGCTAGCGCGGATTTTAATAATCGTGTAGCCAGCGGTTCACAGCGAGTGACAGGGCACGATGAAAGACCCGTGCCTGCGAGTGGGGTCTCTTCACTGTAAATATATATATATATATATATATATATATATATATATATATATATATATATATATATATATATAAATATATATATATATATATCACTCTGTAATACCTCGCAAACAGTGGACACCATACCTATAGCTCGTTTCGTTGAAAAATAAGTAAGAAGAGATTAACACATGCAACGTATGTTGCGATCGCCGGTAGTTGTTTAGCCGAACTCTTCGTAAGCATAGCGACGCCTTCGGCAAGCCGAACGGTGGCAACGGCGGGGTGCCTGACTGCTTTGCCGGCTTTCGTATCTAAGCGCCACTGCTTTGTGTACGTTTGTGGACTTGTGCACCAGCACTTCGAACGCTGGTTCGGCCGACATGATCAAACGCCGAATGATAATTCGCATTCTCTGACTTGAGAGACGTTGAAGATTACATGGATTCCTTTTAAAAACATTGGTGCGCTTCGGGCTATGTGTATACGAATTCAAAAACGTAACTTTTCAGGTACTACGCTGCCAATATTTACTGTTTTTTACGCCGGGCAAAAGTCTCCTCCCGGTACTATATAAGAGGTCAAATTATTGTGATATATATATCGAATGGTTACATCTCTGTAGCGCGGACAGTCAGTGTTTGATGTGTTTTGCACTGAAATAGCAGTGCGAACGTGTGTGTGTTGCATGCCTAATATACTTTGTTCTTTGTGGCTGATGGAGTTGGAATAAACTAATATACACTCCACAAGAACAGGTTTTCCATCTTTTTACGATTCGTCCAGACGGTTCAACTGTTAGACCTACTCAAGACTTCTACAAGGATACATATAAATCAAGACGAGCAATTGTATAGGGGTAACTGTTGAACCATTGTAGTTGCTCCCGCAGTAAGTCTAAAGTGGGTTCAAAATCTGTGCAACCAATTTATACCCTTAAAGGCCGAATGACATACTCTACTTCAGTTTTTTTGGGGTAAGAGCGTATAGGCTTAGGCTACGTGATTAGGTAAGTATTAGTGAGAGTATATAAAAGTCAACGCTTTACAACGCAAACCCATTACGTAGGTTCTGATCCCGTGTGCTGTCTTGTCAACGTTTTGAATTCGGATGATGCTGAAGTAACATACTACGTGAGCATCCCGGTTACTCAGATTACGAAAAAAAGTTATAACATTTTTTAACATAGCAAACTTTTATGTTACAATTTTATTTTCACGAGAGCTGCGATTGTTCCAAGCCCATTCCGACCCTGACCAGTCGGCTAGCCGAACGACGAATGAGATTGAGGAACACTTTCAGAAAGCTGATGTAACCCTCCGTGTCATCCTTGCTATAGCCACTCGTGATTTTGGTTAGCATTTCAGACACAATCAAAGCCGCTTTTTCCCCAAGCTTATGCTTGGCCTCTTTAGCGGTTTTCTTGATGTTGTCCTTGGCTTCGTTGTATACTTCCTTAGCGGATATTTTCATATTCTTAGCAGCATCTTTCACAGCAACTTTGGTTCTGTTCCACAGGTGACGGAAGAAATACTCTTCACCCTGCAAAAAGCAAAACACGTAGCTACGTAAGCTAACCCAACCCACCAAAGGAATTACTGGTTACACTTAATACACATGCGTATGTGTGAAGGAGTAGCACCATGTGTTACGGATACGGTTATTCACGTATTCTCTAGGAACCATTTATGCGCTATTCACTGCATTCTTTTGCATATATATTTTCAGCCACAGTTATAGGCGCAATTTTATCATAGCCGGGAGCAGTAGTACGGCCAGCTGAGCAATTAAAGGCACTGTTCTTCTTCTTCTCATTGCACTGAAACCAGGAAGTTGGACAATCATGTGGGACGCAGGACAAACTACCACTTATTTTGGAGGGCACAACAATTAGCAACTTCTCTTATTGTGCTCCTATTTTGTTGATGTTTGCACCACAGTTATGACTCTTTCTGAGACGAAGAAATCAATATGGGATTAGGGTGAAAGAAACTAGCACGATCGTTTTTGACAAAATTACAATTTTACACGTAGTTGATAATGTAGAGGCTCATATACGTTTAGATACATTGCTTTCCCTGCTACTAACAGAAAGTGTGTGGAAAATGTTAAAATTAACTCCCAATCCATGGTTTGCAAGCAGCAGAGCTCATAGCTAAATTTGAATATTTTACAACAGATTCTGTTGACTATATGTGTTTTAGTGTATATGCTGTTACGACAATAGTTCAAAAAGGACTGGAAATTTATTCGGAAAAATTTGAAAGTGTTGGTTCGGCCGTGGCACCAGCCTTCGAGGAAGTATATATATATATATATATATATATATATATATATATATATATATATATATATTTATTTATATATATATGTATACATTTTTTTGCGTTGATAGGTATTTTTCGGTCAAGTATGTCTGCGCGGGCCAGTGCTTCATCAATAATACGTGAGGGGTATTTCTGCTTTCGAAAAACAAATACGCTGTTTGTCAGAAATGGTGCTAAATCTGCTTGCTCGGAGCAAATGCGTTTGAAACGGACGACTTCGCTGTATAGGATAATTGATTTATTACCTTCAAAGTGACTGCCATAGAAATAAAAACATTTTGGTCAGTCAGTAGGCTTTTGATAAAACTTTTTGATTAAGTTTCTGTTTCTTCGAATAATAAAGATGTTCAAGAAGTATTTATAGTTTCCGTTCAGTAGACGTGCGCGAAGGATATGAACTGGTGAACATTACTGAACTACGATATGAATGAAAGAAGGGGAGACTCATGAAATAAACAAAATATATTCAATGATTATTTTATTGTAGGGTGATTCTATTTGGCGACTGCTTAAGAATTACTCTTCAAGCTTCCCCTTAAATATGTTGCATAGTTTGGCCCAATCCTAGTTCCCATGAAGGTGCCACTGACCTGTACGTAGTGCACTTTATCGAATGCAAAATTGTTCAGCTGCAGAATCATTTGAAGTAGTGCCGCAATCATAGTGATGGCTACTAGCTTATCACCGGAAGACTTGTCATATGCTTCAACGATTGGCCAGATTGTATCCGATTGAGAAATATTTGTGTAGAGGGACGATACTTCCAGCGTTAACAGAATGAAAACATTATGTACGGTAAATATGTAACTAACAACAAAAATTGGTTCGTGTTCCTCGACAAAGACTGATATGTGGCGGGAATGTGATGAATTAACGTGTCCACGCAACAGGACAGGTATTCTTTCATTGTTCTGTTTGGAGACACTATGGGGCAGCCTGGGTTCTTCGGCTTATGAATTTTTGGCAGCATGGTGGCCACCAAATGAAGTTAGCGGGACTAGAGGTATGGTTGCCTTATTACATAATTTACGGTCTCGTGAGGTGCACATATTTTTTTTCTTTACACTCCTATAATTTTTAGCACTTGACACACACTTTGGCTACAAACGACGTGCCACGGTGGTCGTAGACTAGGACGTAGTATTCAATAATCGCTCGGCGAGGCCGTCGCATCTAGTGCCGACCTTGAGAAGGTGCCACCAAAATTGATCGCTTGTCAGATATAGGCGACATTCGCAATAAATTTGTTTATAGCATACAATACTCCAGAGGCACTAAACTCTTTTCAAGCTGGTCCAGATAAGTTATTTTAAGAGGCAGCGTTGCGCGTTTTCTTTTCAAGCAAAAGTACGCGAATATTCTTGAGAACCTCAACATTTTGCTTATTTTATGTCCTTCAGCTCTAGTGTCCACTAGCTTCAAGGTTTCCTTAATGTGGTCTTTTACAAAACACATAAGCTCTTTTATGTAGTTTTGTAACGGGTCAATAAACCCACAAGAGTCGAACACATCACTCTTCTCGACTGCTCAAATCATCGCCACCAAAGCAATTTTTAGCCCATTGGACACATTCTTTGGAGCATCTTGCATATATAATAGATAGTTGAACAATATGTGTTCTGATTTTATTGCCCACCTGAGCACTCAGCTGTTCGTCCTTTTCCAAGGTATCTGCCACATCACGAAGAATTTCACCCAGATAAACGGCCTCACGAGCCGCGCTGCCAAACACCGTGTCAACGCTTGACCCATCCTTAGGAAGAGCATAAGCATTCGCTGAAATTAAAAGGTGCAATGAGCGTTTAGTGTACACGTCAGATACATTTTAAGAAGCAGCTCTCTGGTAGGATTCACAAATAGACCGTTAGACTGAAATGAAAACGCAATACATGGACGATTAGGCGCTCATCGATTCCATTGGCCCATTTATCTCGGGCATGGGAAAAGGCTTCAATTAGTTATGTTTATATTTAAATTATGAATACGTAGGTGGTCACAGAAAGACGAATACGAAGTAAAATTAATGTAATCACAGCTTCCCCAAAATACGTCTGGCAAGGGTCGATAATAAAAATAATGCATAAAATGGGCGGGAAGCAGTATATCCGAAACTATCGCCTCGTATCTTTGGCTGTGTTTGGTGCCTTCTGTAAAAGGCGAATTCTCGGGTTTTACTACCCAATATGAGGAACGAAGGTTCGAGGCCGCACAACTTGGAGACGACGTTTACTCCGCGATGGCTTGCTCCAATCTACCTAAATTCGCCCTCCTCCTACCTTTGGTCTCTCACGCCTCCTCACAAGCTCGTTCTCCATTTCTCCATTTTCAACACGATATATTGTAGTTTATTATAGCGAAGGTTATAAACGCATGATTTTAACATGACAAGTTCTTTTTTTTCATATTAGCACAGGCTCAGGCGAGATCTTTCGAATTCCAAGCACTAAGTGGAACTCTCTACGTTCTTTTTAATGCCTTCAAGAACACGAAGAATTTCGTGTGATTCTCAAATTATTCTTAATGATTCTCAAACTGAGAATCATTAAGAGTAGCTACTATAGGAAGTTTTATCAGCTACCTAGACCTCCTTTACTGATTAGTACAGTACACGTAAGGTGCTGCAGAAATTACATTCAGTAAGCACAAAGTTAACAACAGCTATGTTTAAGACGTCATTAGGTGAATTGCAAAACAAGGGTTTTTTTTTCTCTCGAACTAAGGACCTAATATTGTGCAGACCACCAATTACGATGTGGTTCGGAATAGTACGTTTTAAGCAACAAAAGCATTGATAACCAGTAAAGCGGGTCGCAGTGAACATGACTGGTGCTCCTAAAATTTCGAAATGCTTGCGCAAATAGGACCTATGAATGCACGCCCCACATATATTGATCAACTTGAAATGCGTGAAGTGTGGGAATTGCATTGCACCCATGCGCAATTCCTTGTGCTAGTTGGCTCATTTAGTTAGCTCCGACAATGAACTCCACCTCTATTGGTTTATGCAAAAGAGTGTTAAGCTCACCTGCTAGAATAGCGACAGCCACAAGAAAAACAGCTGTGAATATCTGCCGCATGGTTACTGTGAAGAAACAGAAATATTATGGTGGTTGTTGACGCAGGGATAGCCAACTTTATGTGCAAATAAAGGCAAGAGGTCACTTTTTTTTCATTCAAGTGGATCTTTTTTTTTCAAAATTATTTTTTCGGAACTTTCTTTACAAAAAGAGCACAAATATAATAATAGAAATATAACTGCCACGTCGATGAACTTTTACATGCCATAACTCTCCTGAACATATAGCAACTATGCAATTAATTGTCCTGATTGTTATCTTCTTATTACCTGCTGTCTTGTTTGCTCATTTCTAAAACACAAAATAGGAAGTAATTTTCAAGGGCGGTTCCACAAAAACTACATTTTTTCTCACAGGAACAAGAAACCATTTGAACTTCTTAAAAAAACAGGCGATCTACTTGCGGAGAGTAATATGATATAATATAATTCACAATTAATTGAGTCTAACAAGAAACGTTGCTTGAAATTTGCACTGAAATTTCGCGTGTGCTTTGTCTGAGTGCACTTACCAATTGTATAGGACGATGAGGCCTTCGATGATTCTATCGAACACAACAGTGTGGGAGCTATGACAGCAGTACACCTTTTATGCTTGATGCAATCAGATGACCGGCGTTTTACGTAAAGAGGTAGATAACCTCTAGCCACAGGATCACTGATCGCTGAATAGCTTGCAGAATAATCTGCATGCCTCTCTTATCTTTATATATGCATTAAGAATTGTTCTTGACGGAAACGTGCGTAGAAATATGTGATATACCTCAATATGCCTATGCAATCTCGTGAAATCTTATTTGTGCTCATTTATTGAACCGATGAACTCAATAGTTCTAACTCTGTCAAACAATGTCGTGTTCATTGTTGCTTTTCTTGAGGTGGCACAAGGCCATAAATTTTTGGTAGTCATCATGTGTTGATCACATTTCATACGTCGTCGTGCGGCTTTAAGTGGACTGAGTTTGCGCAACATAAAAATTGTACAACACTGACCACTCATCTAAGGAAGGATGGAAAATAGGGAAAAATAACGGCAGGAAAATTAACCAGCCGATAGGCAGCCGGTTTGCTACCCTCCTAGTTTGCTACCCTCCTACCTAGTCATAGTCCAGTCTTGTCTTTAGCGGTGCATGACATTGCTGTTACAGCCGCTTGTTCAAGTTTATGTCACGTAGGAATTTCAGCAGAGCTTTTGTCGCTTTCTGTTGTAATGTCTTCTCTTGGGCACTTGACAGAATAGCGTCCACAGACATTTGGCTATTGTCGATGTGCGCAAGGACGGACGCCAGTGACTGTCTCGGTATGTCATACAACAGACAATCACACAGGACGGGGTGTAGCGTCTCTTCGCAATGACAGTCATCGCAGAGAGCGTTGTCGGCCATTCCTATGACAAATGAACAAGATTTTGTAAATGCCACTCCTAGCCCTAAGCGATAAAGAAGGGTGGCTTCTCTTCGGTCGAGCCCAGTGGCTATGAGGGGAGCCATCAAAGAGGGCAGGTGGTGTTGACGATTCATCTCGTTGCTTGGTTGGCACCATAGTGAACACGTGATTTCACGCGCAAGCCGTCCAAGAATACTGGCTGCATCGGTTCGCGAAAGTGTTATGGCTTCTTCTCGTGTTCCTTCAAGAGCTGCCCACGCAACAGTATCGGCATGTTCGTTCCCTATGACGCCGCAGTGACTTGGCAGCCACTGAAACGTCATATGATGATCTTACTCGTGTTAAGTGTGGAGAAGGCGTCGAATTTCGAAAAGAAGCTGTTCGTACGGCGCACGACGAAGTGCTGAGAGCACATATTGTCGGGCAGCCCTTGAGTAACTGAAAATCGACCATTGTTGCGGTGGTTCCGATTGAGCACATAAAGTGCAGCGCGCAAAGCAGCTTGTTCAGCTGCTGTAGATGCCATGGAGTAGTCAGTCCTAAAGCTGATGGTAACACCTCTTGCTGGGACAACTACTGCACCTGATGAACACTGGCAGTTTGTGGAGCCATCGGTATATATATGTACACTGTCTGAATATTTCTCATGCAAAAGAAGAAGAAACAGTTGTTTCAGCACGGGCGGTGAAAGCTCAGATTTCCTCCCGATCCCTGGTACTCTAAAATGCACTGTGGGTCAAATAAGACACGAAGGATGTATCAATGGTTTAGATGCAGGAGTGAAGCCCGAGGGAAGTTTCTTGTTGTACTTCACAATCACTTTAGCGAACAATGCTTGGCGCCTCTCTGAAGGCAACAGTGCATGGTGATGACAGAGAGCACGAGCGAAGTGTCTGATGCGCGTTCTTAGGACTTCAACAACATAGTGAGTTTGTATCGGATAGTCACCAGTAATTGCAATTGTTGCCTTTGTTGACGTAAATCTGCGCAAACCTAGACACACTCTCAGTTCTTGGGCTTATACTGCTTGTAGAACACGAACATTGGTCTTGCAGGTATTGCTAAGCACGGGCAAGCTATATCTCATGAAACTAAAAAAACATGGCTCTGTAGAGTTCCATCATTGCGTCCACTGACATCCCCCACGTCTTTCCTGCCAGGAACTTGAACGATTGGGAAATGGCAGTCAGGCGATTCTTCATAAGGGCCACATGCGGACTCCTACAGAGGCCGCTATCAATAATGATGCCCAGAAATGGGTGGGTTCTGTCGTAAGAAATGGGTCGCTCACAGATTGAGATGACAAAAGGGGTCATTTCTTTGCGAGTGAAGGCCACCAGCGCGCATTTTTCTGGTGATATGCCGAGACCTTGTTTTAACATGTAGTTGGCAATCATAGTTGCTGCTCTTTGAAGCCAGGAACGTATCTGAGAACGTGTGAATGCCAAAGTCCAGACACAGATGTCGTCTGCGTATATTAATATTTAATGGTACTTGGCAAGTATTCAGCAAGGCCAATTAGTGCAAGATTGAATAGCGTCGGGCGAACAAATCCGCCTTGAGGACCACCCTTGGCAGTATAGGGTCGCGTAGTTGGGCCAGCTTCTGTTAACACAAAGAATGATCTTGCAGCCAGGTAACTTGAAATCCACCGAAAGACTCGACCACCAAGGCCAACCACCACAAGAGCACCCAAGATGGCTTCATGTAGCACATTATCATACGCGCCTTTCACATGTAGAAACAAAGATGTAGACAGTCGCTTACGGGATCTTTCGTGGTGAACGTATGAAACTAGATCAACGACATTGTCAATGGAAGAGCGGTCTCGTCTGAAACCAGCCATGAAATTCGGATAAATCTTGTAGTATTCAACGTACCACTCCAGGCGGCTTAGTATCATTCGTTCTATTATGTTCCCTACGCAGCTTGCCAGTGCTATTGGGCAGTATGAGGCGAGTTCGAGTGCAAATTTGCCCTGCTTTATTAGGGATAGCAAGCAGCTTACTTTCCAGTCGCCCGGAACATTGCCATCCCGCCACGAGATGCTGTAAAGGTTCAAAAGTTCTCTCCTTGCACCTTCCCCAATGTTGCAAAAGGCTCGGTACGGAACGCCATCTGGACCCGGAGAAGTTGAACGCCTGCAGAGAGCTAGTGCCACCGCGAGCTCCTCCATTTTAATAGGGAGGTCTATGTGGTAATAACAGAAACGGGGGACATCACCTATCACTGGAGAACCTGGATAAGTGGCTTGGTTGGCGATCTGCGCAAAGAAATAAATTTTCGGCGACATCTATGTCTTGCTTCACTTGAAATAGTGCGAATGCTTTGAATGGAGAACACTGTTCCGTACGGTGACGCAGACCTTGCACCGTTTTTCAAAAGTGTGAGAGTGGCTTGCGACGGTCTAGTGACTGGCAAAACTTTGTCTATCGTTCCAACGCTAATCTATTTATGCGACACCGAATCTTCTTTTGCATTCTCCTGGCAGCCCTAAGATCGTGAATTGATTTTGTACGCAGATACCGACGCTCCGCCCGGCGTCGAAGTGCTCGGAGTCACTTCAACTTTATATCAAAGTCGTTTCGTGCGGAAGATATGGTCACCGTCTGAGTGGCGTTTTGCATTGTGCTTTTAATTGTTTGCTCTAACCCAGATCATAGGCCATCGCTGCAAGTATCTTCCATGTCAGATTTGAAGTTGGTTCATTGGACTGCTGGAATAGTCGTCCCTGGACAACAAATAGACAAGCCTTTAATGTTAAGGTAGATGTGAATGTGATCACTTACTCGTGTCTCAACATCTGGAAACCACTTGACGTATCTCACGAGGGAGTTGGAGACAAAAGCAAGGTCGAGACAGCTGCCGTTTGTCACCCCTCGAAGAAAAGTGGAGCTACCGTCGTTCAGGAGAGTAAGGCCATAGTTGTAGGCGATGTTTTATAACTTGCGTCCTCTGGCATTTTTCTGCCTACTTCCTATGCGTGATGGCGTGCGTTGAAATCCTCTATGATGACCCATGGTGCAGGACACACTTTCAAAATATCTGCTAATCGCCTGAAATCGAGATTATTCGACGGCAATATATAAACGCCTATGAGAGTAAACTTGAGTTTGTTCTTTTTTACAGTGATCCAGACATACTGATTGTCATGCGAGGCGCAATTGGTTGCATAACATACCTCAGTTCACGACAAACAAAGACGATGATTTTCTGCACACGCACCGTTTGTTGAAGACATGATAGCTTCGTACCCCGAAAATCATATTGGTTTAGACAAATTGGGTTCACAATAGAGGATAAGTGGAAACACGTTGGTAAACACAAACTGATGAAAATCTCAAAGGCGTCATTTTAAGCCTCTGGCGTTCTAGTGGATGACGGATACAGCCTTCAATTCTTTGCGAAATGATGAGGTGTGAGTAGTCATCTCCCTAGTTGAGAGATTGAAGCACCAGGTTTAGGGCGTCAAATACTCTAAGTGCGCTTCGAGCAGATGCTGTCTTCATGTCGACTAATATCACTCGGATGGCTTCTATGAGGGAACACAGCACCGAGATCACTTGACGATCTGTTTTAGGCAAATTTTTCATGGCTGGAGACGGCTCTGGTGTGGCTACAACCTGCTGAGGTTCCTTGGCAGAAGAGCAGGTCGGGAGCGTGGGCTACTCCTCCAAAGAAGAAGGCTTCTCCGCTTCTTTCGTAGAACTAATGGGTCTTTTAGCGGCGCTACTGCGTGGAACCGCTAAAGAGTGGGAACTAGCATTTCGGGAATGTGCCTTCTTTGAAGACTTTCGATGATGCTGACGCCAACACCGACGCCGGACTACCTCGGCTGCTTCCCTGTGTGTCAAGTTGCCTCGAGCCATTTGTCTGAGAGCCGCGTGCTCCTTTTGGATTCCAGGACAGTCTTTCGACGAGGCAGCGTGAATACCGCTGCAGTTGGCACACTTCAGAGTAGTGACACGACAGGCGTATTTGGTATGAGGTTCAGTGCAACAGGGACACAGTCGTGAGTTGTGACATACGCCCTTGACGTGTCTTAGCCTGAAGCACTTATGACATTGAAGTGGCTTTCGGAAGAATGGTCGAACCGGATGTCGGAAATATCCAACTTTAACGTGGGACGGTATGCAATCTCCCTTGAAAAACACTTGTACGCAGCGTGTATGTCCAAGGAACCGCACTTGCGTAATGACAGTTCCCTCGTTTGCAGGCTTGATGAAGGTAGGCAAATCAACATTAGGAATGGCAGTGTTGATGTCATAAATTACACCGGCAAGTAATTTATTATATATGGGATAAAGGGGTGCATTGTAATGCCGCCTAGCTCAGTCATTTGCTGCAACTGTCCTAGCGCACTCACATCGTGCCAGTCTATGGCGAGAATATCCTTCCTTGGGTTTACTCTTACGTCCTTAATTTGATCTTGCACCGAACATTCCACAGCAACCAAAAGGGCTTGCCTGTTCAGCAGTCGTTCGTTGCTTGAAGGATCTTCTAGCATGAAGATGACGTGCGGCCAGCGCGCAGGCCTTGGCTGTACTCGCTGTACTTGCAGGAGCTGATGCTGATGTATTGGCAGCCCTTTTCTTCACCCTCTTACCCCGGACAGGTATAAAGCTGTCATCGAATGTGTTGTCTTCCGACATAGAATAGAGATCGGTGTCTTCAGTGTCACTGGGGGAGCCAGCTCGCTTCCTTGCGGTTGACAGGTGTGGAAACCTCTTTACAGGCGGGCCTCTGGCATGCTCCGTGGCGATCACCTCTCATCTAAAGCGTCCAAAATGGACAATAGACAATGAGAGGAGAGAGAAAAAAAGATTTATTGAATAAGACTTGTGAGTGAAGGGGAGAGGGTTCCTCATTCCAGCAACCCTCTGGCGTGGATGGCCCGCCGGGCTCGAGTGACGAGTTGACGCGGCTCGACCAGGTCCGGCTCGGAGATCGCAGCCTCCCACGCTTCACTGAGGAGGTATTGGTCTGCATCTGGTGCTGCTGCTTGTAGTCTTGGGACGCTTACTTTGCACTGCCACATTGCAGTGCCTGCCACATTGCAGTGAGGACAGATGTAGCTGTGCAACGTTGGCCTCATATGGTGCAATAGTACGCCGTGGGTGAACGTGTTGCTTTGAAGACGCCTGTAGTCAATGCCTCCGTCTTTTGTGAGTTTTGGATGTGGCGTAGCGTATCCTGCATTCGAGCCGATAATGTTGCAGCAATGCATATGTTAGTGGTGCGGGTTCTCTGCCCTCCGATTCTCATGTTGAGTGAGAGGTGCCTCGGATCTCGTACGGGAATATCCGGATGACGAATTCGCTGGCTGCGGTGTGTGCCGCTTCATTTCCATCGAGACTTTCATGACCCGGAATCCATACGATGCAAGTGTAAGAAGGAGAGTTGTCCATGCGCTTTAGTTGCCTAATCGCCACCGTAGAGACCCTGTCTTTCAGGCTGTTCCATGCCGCTGTTTGTGATTTGGTATAGACCACAATGGGATTCTCACTCGTATGGGGGGCGAGTGCTATAGCAGCCTCTTCAGCTGTTTGTGCACGTTGGCGAGGATAGTCGCCGATGCCAGTACCGCGCCCTTGTAATCTGTGATGGCGTAACGATGTGATGACGCAAAAGCGTTATGTCCCAGATATTTGGCTGCGTCCACGTACCTCGCCTGCGGGCCATTGCCATGGTTTTTCCGGTCATGTTAACCCTGGTGAGCCACCTTGCTCGGTGATGTTGAGGATGCATGTTCCGAGAGATCTGCTGAATTTCAAGGCGTTCTCGGAGCTGTGACGGTATTTTGCTTTTGCGTTCTTCGTTGAGTTTTAGGGTGGTCTCGTACATGTGCGTCGAAGAATGGCTTGTTCTGAGAGTGACAGCTTAAGTCTCTCGACCTGGTTGATGAGGTGTGCTTTGGTGAGTTCTTTCCGCATATTGTGAACTCCTATGCGAAGCAGTCGGTCAGTGGAGGCGGCTGGCGGCAGTCTTAGGGCAAGCTTTGTAGTCTTTCGTATCAGCAGATTAAGTTTTTGTTTCTTCGCTGTCTTCAAGTTTAGGTAGGGAGTTCCGTACGTTATGTCGCTGTAAAGGAGAGCTTGTGCCATTTTAGAGTGTCATGCTCTTTTAAGCCACTGCGGCGGTTGGCCAACCTTCGGATTAGGTGAGTGAGCTGTGTCACAGTGTTATGCAGCCGGAGTAGGGCAGTGGAGCCAGACCATCTTTACGTATATGTAGTTCAAGGACTCGAAGCGTGTCAACTCGTGGTATTTAGACTCCCTGTAGAAAGACGTGTGGGTTAGGAGCGTCGTGACTTGGTGGTCTACCCTGGGTGCGTGCCGCAAGTACTAACAGTTCCGACTTTTCCGTAGCATATTGGAGGCCGCAGGTCTTGAGAAACTCTTCAGTGATGCCCCGCCGCGGTGGTCTAGTGGCTAAGGAACTCGGCAGCTGACCCGCAGGGCGCGGGTTCGAATCCCGGCTGCGGCGGCTGCATTTCCGATGGAGGCGGAAGTGTTGAGGCCCGTGTGCTCAGATATTGGTGCACGTTAAAGAACCCCAGGTGGTATAAATTTCCGGAGCCCTCCACTACGGCGTCTCTCATAATCATATAGTGGTTTTGGGACGGTAAACCCCACATATCAATCAAACTCTTCAGTGATGTTAACCGCCTCTTGAAGTCAGTCCTCCTGTTCAACCCGAGCCTGCATCTCTTGTCCGCATAGTTATATCGTCCGCGTATAACGCGTGATATATCCCAGGGACAGCGTTCAAGAGACGTTGGAGCTCAAGGAGGGCCAAGTTGAAAAGCAGTGGTGATATCACTGAGCTTTGCGGCGTGCCTTTGTTAGGGAGTTGGAAAAGCTCGCCCCGGATATGGGTAATCCCTACAGTGGCAGTTCGGTTAGTGAGGAAAGCTAGCGTGTAGGCGTTTGTTATGGCTCCGCAGCCGACATCTTCCAGGCTACGCAGAATGGCTTCGTGGCTCACATTGTCAAATGCGCCATTTACGTCCAGAGCTAGAACAGATGACTTACTGTGCTTGCTCAAGCGGAGGAGAATATCTTCCTTTATCTACAAGAGAACGTCTTGTGTGCGGAGCATTTGGCGGAAGCCGAACATGGTGTTCGGGTAGTGACCATTGTCTTCAATATGTATGGTGAGCTGCTCGTTTACCATGTGCTCAAAGAGTTTCTAAGGACAAGTTGTAAGGGAAATGGTACGAAGATTCGCACATCGAGATTGGCTTGTTTGGCTTGGCTAACATGGTCACTTTGGTGTGCTTCCTGGCCTGTGGTAGTTAGCCCTTCCTCCAGCTTTCGGTATAGTTCCGAAGGACCGCCGTCAACGCCCGGGGCGGTAGCCGTCGTAGGTGCCTATTGTTCACTCTGTCTTTTCCTGGGCTCGTGTTGGGCGTAAGCTTAGCGAGGGGCGCGAGTAGCTCTGCCTGCGCGAAAAGCTGGTCTAGTGCTTCGTTCGGTGCTCCTCGGTAGTCCCTGGGTGTCTATGTGTTGATGGAGGTACCTGGCTGGTAAACAGAGCCGCGCAGCTTTGCTTGAAGTTCTTGGAGTAACTGGTGCTCTGTGTCCTTGTGCTCTTGTGCATGAGCTACTGAATTGTATTTCTTTGATTATTTTGTGTGGGTGTCATCGATTAGGGCTCGAAGAATGCGCCAAGTTTTCATTGGGCTCAATGTTCCTTGAAGTTTGTCGCAGAAGTGCCGCCAGTTCTGGCGTGCAAGGTTTTCGGCGTACTCCTGTGCCTGCGTGGTGAGTACGGCGATGCGGCGCTTCAGCGTGCGGTTGAGCTTTTGCCGTTGACATCGTTTAATAAGCGATCTTCGAGCTTCTCATAGGTGAAGGAGATGATTATCGACTGCTGGGTTGTCTTCGTTCAAGTGTATCGGTTTGGTATTTTCCTCAGCAACACTTACAACACTGTTTAACCAGGCTTTAATGTATTCGATAGTCGAGTCATCATCAAGGTCATTCCTGTAGGTGGTCCAGTCTGTGAGCCGAGCTTTTCCTGTCTTGAGCGAGCGGTGAGCCTGTTCAACCTCTATTTGAATGATGTGATAGCCGCTCCCTAGAGTGTCCGGTAGCCTTGTCCACGTTGCGTTGTGCACGTCTCTAGTGAACGTGAAATCAGGATTAGTATCCGTCGACACGCTGTTCCCACTCGGGTTGGATGGAGCAAGTCATTCCACAGCGTCAGACCGTGTTGCTGTACAGCGTCGTTAACACGCGCCCCCTTTTTGGTGGTGTTTTGATATCCCCAGGCCACGTGTGAAGCATTAAAGACCCCAACTAAGACGAGTCGGTTGCCGTTAACCATTTGACGGAGCTCGTAGACGAAGTGGTCGTATTGGAGTAACTGCTCCCGTGGAGGGCTGTAAAGGTTGACCAGGCATAAGCTCTGTTGAGTCTTCCGAATGGAGATTATCTCTACGATGGTGTGTTCGATGCCAATGTCTTCAATTTCATGAGCCTGTGTAGTTAGTCTTTTTGACGGCAATTGCAGTGGGAAGTGAGCATGTGAGAGTGCTGTAGCAAGAGAGCTTGACTTTTTCTGTCTGGGTTTCCTGCAATGAGGTCATATCTGGATTATTTCTTCTAACATACTCTTGCAAGTTTGCAGAACAAGATCTGTAGGACCTGCCATTCCCGTGCCAAATTCGAAGAGTTCGGAGTGGCTAAGACTGTCTACTTGTGGGAGCTGCCATTCTGGCAGTTGATTTTCGCCTGGTGCCGGTCGTTTGGTGCAGTTTCATCCCAAGTATTTTGCTCTTTCCGCTTGGTTCCTGATTGCTCCACCAGCTGCTCATGGGTTACGAAATTTTTGTATGCATAAGTTATGAAGTTGTGCTCTTGGGCCATGAAGCCATCAAGCTTGACGTCAAGCGCGCTTACAGTACATGTCAGGGGGTGTACCTTTTCCATAATTTTAGTAACCACTTTCTCTATTATTATGTCTATGGATGCGAGGAGTTTCGCAGTGAGGGTTTCCTCGAAAGCTTCAAGGCGTCGTTCGATGAGGTCGAGCATCTTCGCTTCATGTGCTTGCAGCCTTTCTTTTACCCGCTTCATTATTCTGGCTGCCATCTGTTTTAGTATGCTATCGTTAAGTTCTAGCGTGCCAATCTCGGCTGGTGGGCGTTGTTGTATCTTCCGTTGTAGATCTTGGACTTTATTTTCTGGAGCCCTAATGGTCGCTGTCTTAGCAGGTGAGATAGTCGAGCACTTGTGGTATTTAGAGAACTGGGCCCGTAACTACCAGTCACCGCGGCGACGTAACTGATTCCCCTAATGGAGCGAGACCGTGATGGCGTGCGGGATTCAGCGCGACCTGTTTTCTTAGAGCGGAAGCGACTTCAGTCAGATTTTTGATGAAAAGAGGAGGCCCGTGAAATTTCTGGTGTGATAACCAACCCGGGTAAATTATCGGTGTGACCACTCCAGCTATTCTCACGGGCGCGGTCGTTACCAATCTGCGGGCGTCATAGTTGATAAGGAGGGAGGCTGCTGCGGATCCTTTCCAGTAGTCTCAAGGCCTTCTCCGCAGATCATGCGCATCGGTTGGCAGTCGTGTGGTTCTCTGTCCTTGTCGTGGCTGCATTTGTAGCATAAGTTCGCTGTCGTCTGAGAGCAAATGTTGTGTCGGTGACCTATGGCGCCACAGGTTCAGCAATATTGGATGGACAGTTTGTTAAACCTAAGTACTGGTCTGAGCTTTAAGACGAGGCTTGACGGTCCTTCCCAGATGGTTAGTATATGTTTCAGGAAAAATAGCCAAATGAAGTTAGTTTTGCCCAGATTCGCAACGTATGCTTCCCGTCAAAGTATGTTAGAGAGGAGCAATTGGCGTTGGACTTATTGGCTCCGGGGGAGTGTCATTGTGCGCCGCATAGAGTCCGTATTAAGAGAGAAAAATAAATAAAAGGAAGAGACAGAAAGTCTAACGTAGAAGAACCGGGGTTGGGAAATAAGGGTCGGAAAGAGGATAGAGATACAGAAATATCAAATAAGTTATAAAAAAATCACATGCACACACATGTAGGCCGTTCCGATCACAGTCGTTTGGAGAGGCCGGTTGAACGCAAGAAGTGCAGGAGCGCCTTCAAAGCCTTCTTTTGCGACATAAAGTCCTGTCGGTAGCGCAGAATTCTTTCTTCTGAAAGAGTCTGGATGCCCAGCTCACCTAGTGCATTGTAGAGTAACTGTCTCTGCGAGAAGTATTGTGGGTAATTACACAGAATGTGCCAAGTTGTTTCGTCACTGCTGCAATGGTCACATGCAGCTGTGTCGGCCATTCCTATGCCGTACCCGTACGCATTGGTAAATGCAACACCCAACCATAATCTGCACAGCATAGTAGCGTTACAGTGGCTAGAATAGGAAAGTGTGATGAGTGGCGAGCGGCGCCTATAGAGCGCACTGAAGCCTCCGAGGAGGAGCCACGTGGGGGTGTGCGCAGTCGTTTATAAGTTGTTTGCACGTTTCCGACAGTTTCGTCGGGAGTATTCGTCCTCGTTTTTTTAATTGCGGTGGCACTCTCACAACAATGCTTCTGTATGCACTCTCATGGTGCGAAAACAATGTCATTGCTTTGTCTCGGGGTTCACTACAGGCTACAAGTCAGCTAAAAAGAAGCATGCGTTCCAAAGGACGAAGCTGTCTTAGCGCAGTGGCGGATAGCGATCCCGCGCGCTGACAAGCTGCTTCAAGAAAGCTCAGCCCTGTGCAAGCTGCCTTTCGGTGAGAGGTACATCTCCAGGCACTTCGAGCACACTATGAATGGCGAAATAGTCCGCATTGAAACTGATAGGCCCATAGGCGTGCTTGCCGGGGGGGGGGGCGAAGGTTTATTGCAAGGCGCCTCCTTCCGTAACATTCGCACGCTTGGACACTTAGTAACGTTCGTAGCCTTGTTTTGCTTGCATTCGTTGAATCCGGTAAGTCTGTATGAAACTGTATACTTCGCTACTCGAGGTAGGTAGGTGTAATGCTGAACTGACGGACACAAGATCTCGTTTGTGAGTTGCGTTCTTCAGAACTGCGTTTGTTTTGTCTCCTGCAGTCGATATCTTCTTTCTAGCATTCGTAAGCACTTTAGTGTCCTTTAAAGTGTACATTGCAAAAGAGACGTTTGACATAACTTTTTTGCGAGCTACAATATCTGTGATGTGCGAAATCAGTTTTACAGCTAGTACTATGAAATGGTTTTACTCGGCCATAGGTGCACCACCATGTGTGCACCACTGCTATTTGTATTCTGATTGAGGCTGCAACAAGTTTTATGAAGGAGGGCTAAGCGACAAACGGACGCAGATCAATACGAGCACACGACACATATTTTGTTTAACTCAGGTTTATTCTGAAAGCACGCTAACAAAACATACAATCTAAAAGTGAAATTTCCATGCTGCAGCTTGAACAAAAGAAGCTGGCCTAAAGAGGACAAACGGCCACAGTAACACCTTTGGGAGGCATGTGTTAAGTTCCCTAAGCGATAGTCCGGCAATCATGCTAACGCTGTTGCACTGTGAATGATAAGTGACTGGTTGCACTGGCCTGTTCGCCATCGGTGTTTCATTGATAACCGCCGCAAATACCCGGCATGCGTTTCGCGCGTACTTCTATAGTAATTTTTATCAATGGCGCTATCACGGGCTGCACACTGCCTTCATGTCATGACCGCAGTAGAGCGAGTTTGGAGCAAACGCGTCTTCTACAGAACTCGAGTCACCCTGCATATCACCCCAGAAGTGCCAACATCCTCGAGAACTTACTGGCTACAAATCTGGGCAAATATATTTACTAGTGGGATTTATCGGATTTTTGCTGCACATCTTCGTTTAAGGGGATGATAATTTTTCTCTCGTCTGAAAACGAACAATTTACTAATCATTTTGGCTGTTTGAACCGGTTATCTGACCGATACCCACAAGTAAACATATAACTATTAACCTGCAGCTTGAAGCAGAAAGAAGTGCATGCCCAGCGTGTTGATAGTTTGCTGCCCCTTCGCCCACAAATTGTGTTGCCTCTTGCAGAAATATAATGCCGAGCTATTAAACGCAAAGAATTTTGTAGCGAACACCAGTGACTTCGCCTATCTATCTATCTATCTATCTATCTATCTATCTATCTATCTATCTATATCTATCTATCTATCTATCTATCTATCTATCTATCTATCTATCTATCTATCTATCTATCTATCTATCTATCTATCTATCTATCTATCTATCTATCTATCTATCTAGACACCTACATCTGAGTGCTCTTCACCCCCTTAAGGTAACCCGAAAAAAATATGGGTGGCTAAGATCGCTTGAATAAAATGCCTCGTTGTTCATAACATGAATATTTAACAACTGTGTCGCATACGTCGTTAAAGCCTTCCCTTCAGAGATGTGGCACATACCCACGGGTGGCTGTGCGCCACATGCGGGCGAGTATGTGCGTCAGGGAATCGCCACTCAATGTCCAGCAAGAACAGACATGGGTAATATTATCATGGGAGCGTGAAACAAAGCTCGCATCGCAAACGTTCACCCGACGAATGCAAAAAACAAATTATGAGAATCCCAGCAAAATTAATGTAAAACAATCAATGTAGCAATCAAGTATTGCGTTACAGAGAAACACCAGGTCTTGTAATTACTTCTGAAGTAGACCTCAATGTTAGTGACTCTAGTGTTAGCCTGCTCTTAAGATAGAGCCATAACGTTGCGGGCGGATGTCAATTAGAGTGAGGTGCCATCCGCTAAAGTTGATTTCTGTAGCTGTATCTAGTGCTATCGCCTTCGTGAGCAAAAGCTCTACATTTCAGCTTATTCATTCTGGTGTTGGTACTACAAACAACTAGCTTTATGAAACATGTGCAAGAGTTCAAAATATATATGTGCATACAACATTTGTACGTTTCCTTAGTGTCATTTTCTAGAGCTTCGCTAAATAAAAGCTTTCACCACAGTCGCCTTCACTCCGCATGAGTCCAACACCATCGAATAATATTGTACATGTAATCGGCTAAATTGCCGTTCAAATCATCGGTGCAATTTTCCCACTACCACTGTGCATTCAAGAAAAAATTCTGAATTGTTATAGGCAAATTGAATATGCTTCGACGTTTATAATGTGCTCACTTTTTGATGTTTACGACGCTCCACGCCCTCGGGTACGCGTCACCATTAACTTCTATGCCTCACCATTTCATCGCGACAATTCTCTATCGGCTGCATGCTGTTGTATGAAGCATTAGAGTTTTAAGCAAATTTCTATAAGGTTTCCTAAATGTTGTTAACAGTGTGATTTCATTTCTAATATTTATAATGTTCTGTTCAATATTTTTCATCAATATTATGAGGACGGCTGAGCGAAAAAAGGTAGCAAGCAGCTTCGCTAGCCCCAGACTCCCCCTCCTCCATTGAACTAAACTTTCATGCGTTGATAATAACATTGGCCTTGAATCTGCAAGTTACACTACAAATTATGTCGAAAGACGGTTGTCTTGCGTCTGGATAGAGTAAACAAAGCGTTTATTTGATGTTATGCGCAATAAAATGGGTGAATGGTATTCTGGAGGCGCTGCGTTAGTGCGTCGAACGTGTAGCGGAGGCGAACAAGCGCATCGAGGAACGTTAGACACGAGCGCCATCTGGCACTTTTAAAACGAAGGAAGGCGTGCGCGCCCGCGGAGAAAGATGCGCGCCTGTCTCGGAGGTGATAAGAGGGAGTACGCAAAGCGACGTACAGGCGCCACCATTGTGTAGTCTTAGCAAAGCATTGGAAGCACTTACGTGTTTGGGCATCACATTGCACTGTCATCGTAGCGTGATAAACCCTATGGTCCTTAGAATTACTTGTGTGTGCCTTCTCTAGTATAAAAGCACACATACAAAACATAGACGTGTTTTTATGGTGCCTCAGATATGCGCAATAATTGATTTTTAATTGCCAATCGCACAAGTGTGAACGCTGAATCTTAAGCAATATTGGTGGGCGCTGCGGATGGGGTTCGCCATTTAGTGCCCTTTGAGGTATCGGTAAGGGCGGACAAACAGAAAAATGAATAGACAGACAGACATATTAAAATTTTCTGTCAAAGGTCCCCAAGAAAGACTATCGTCTTTAAAGATTGCTGCACAAAAAGGAATATCGAGGAAAGAAGTGTACAGGAACAGGATCGCGAACAGTATAAGTAAATAGGGCAAATATATATATATATATATAAAAAAAAACATTTATTGAATTATTTTGTGAGTGAAGGTATGATGATTCTTTATTCCAGGAACCCTCTGGCCTGGGCCGCCCGCCGGGCTTGAGCGACGAGTGAAAAAAAAGGAAATTAAAGTCAGTAACAAACAAAGGTATAGGTAACAACACAATGCATGTTCATTATAGAGTAATCTCACGCCACAACACATTGCAGTGAAAAAGTAACACTAAGAACTAAAGAACTCTGTGTAGAAATTTACCAGATGAATAAAGAAGGCAACATGTATCAAATTTTCGAAGAAGCATATGCCTAAATACCAGTTCATAATGTATCAAAAGATGCATCGAAGCATCTGTGGACGCTCATTGCTAAATATATTGTCACGAACAAAACAAGACCTGCAGCCAGGAGTTCACTTGAACCAGAGCAACGAAGATGTTCTCTTCTTCTTCGCGCCCAAAAACGCGTATGAGCCACAGTGGCTCGTTCATCAATGGTGGCATTACCCCCTCTCCCAAGAAGCATCGTCTCGATGCTGTACATGAAGGCAAAAAGAAAAGAAAATTAGATGAAAATTAGCATGCGAGCAAAATGAATGGCGTAAGGCGGAATAACGTAGTTGGTTGTGGGGACAAAAGTTAGAGAAATAAGAAAAATAGGAAAAATGTAAGGAAAAGACGAAACAAAAAGAAAGACGCGAAGTTACTAATAAAGTCAGTCACTCCCTGGCGATTCACAGCGCGAAAAGTATGGTTTGAGACGTGAAACGTGAATGACTTCAGTTTGCGGGGTGAAACGGGAACGTCTCGAATTGCCTTGTGGGAGAACCTCGTAAGTGACGTCACTGAGACGTCGCACAACCTTGTAAGGGCCGAAGTAGCGGCGAAGAAGCTTTTCGGAACGTCCACGCTGTCGGATAGGGGTCCACACCCAGACTTCATCACCTGGCTTAAAAATAACTTCACGGTGGCGAAGATTGTAGCGGCGCGCGTCTGCGGTTTGGTGACGTTGAATGCGGTGACGAGCAAGTTGACGGGCCTCTTCTGCGCACTGCGCGAATTTGGCGGCATCCGTGTGGTATATTCCTAAGTTGTCGGGCAGGAGCATGGCGTCGAGCATCGTCGTGACGTCACGACCGTGGACTAAGCGAAAAGGCGTGAAACCGGTACTTTCTTGAATAGCAGTGTTATACGCAAAAGTTACGTAGGGAAGTATGGTGTCCCAGTTCTTGTGATCGATGTCCACATACATTGACAGCATGTCTGCAATTGTCTTATTGAGTCGTTCAGTCAGCCCATTTGTTTGCGGGTGGTAAGCCGTTGTTTTACGATGTTCCGTGCCACTTAATCGCAAGACTTCCTGCAGCATCTCTGCGGTGAAAGCTGTCCCACGATCAGTTATGACGACAGCTGGAGCACCGTGACGTAAGACGATGCTGTTAACAAAAAATTGGGCGACATCTGCTGCGGTGGCTTTTGGAAGTGCCTTGGTTTCACAGTAGCGTGTTAAGTAGTCTGTAGCGACGACAATCCACCGGTTTCCAGACGAAGACGTGGGGAATGACCCCAGCAAGTCCATGCCAATCTGATGAAAGGGCGCCTTTGGTGGGCCAATTGGGTGCAGTAGTCCCGCTGGTCGTAAAGGTGGAATCTTACGTCGCTGACAGTCGCGACATGTGCGAACGTAGTGCTTCACAGTCTTCGCGAGACGTGGCCAGTAGTAGGAGCGTTGAATCCGTTGCAGCGTGCGCGTATAGCCGAGGTGTCCGGATGATGGCTCATCGTGACACGCACGTAAAATGTCACCACGAAGCGTAGTTGGCACAACAAGCAGATACATAGCTTGTGTAGGATGAAAGTTCTTTTTATAAAGCACTCTATCACGGAAACAAAAGGAAGATAGTGAGCGCGCAAAGCTTCGAGGAAGGTGGGAATTGCGTCCTTCCAGGTAGTCAATGAGCGGGATGAGCTCCGAGTCATGACGCTGTTGCTCCGCTAAGCTGGTCGCTGATACGGCAGAAAGAAAAGTGTCGTCGTCTTCAAGGTCAGTGTTGGCATTTTCGACCGGTGCACGTGAGAGACAGTCGGCGTCGGTGTGTTTCCGCCCAGATTTGTGGACGATGGTGACATCGAAATCTTGTAGCCGAAGGCTCCATCGTGCTAGACGACCTGAGGGATCTTTGAGATTCGCGAGCCAACAAAGGGAATGGTGGTCGCTAACTACCCTGAATGGGCGGCCATACAAGTATGGGCGGAACTTTGTTATGGCCCAGACAACAGCGAGGCATTCCTTTTCGGTTGCAGAATAGTTTTTCTCCGCTGGGGATAACGTTCTGCTCGCATAAGCGATCACGCGCTCTATGCCATTTTGCCACTGAACTAATACCGCTCCTAGTCCAACGTTGCTGGCGTCAGTGTGTAATTCCGTGTCAGCGCTTTCGTCAAAATGACCTAGTACAGGCGGAGTCTGGAGGAGGTTTCGGAGGGTGTCGAACGCATGGCACTGATCGAGACCCCAAACAAAGGAGACACCGTCTTTTGTAAGCTTGTTGAGGGGTTCAGCAATCTTCGAGAAGTTTTTGACAAAGCGCCTGTAATACGCACAGAGCCCCAGAAATCGGCGTAGGTCGCGCTTATTTGTGGGCACGGGAAAGGTGGCAACGGCGCGGGTTTTCTCGGGATCTGGGCGGATGCCAGCATGGCTCACAACGTGACCAAGGAACTTCAGTTCTTCATATCCAAAATGACATTTGTCGGGTTTGAGAGACAACCCCGCTGTTCTAATTGCCTGAAGAACTGCATAAAGGAGTTGGACGTGTTGTTCAAACGTGTCTGCAAAGACCACGACGTCATCAAGGTAAACAAGGCATGATTGCCATTTGAGCCCCGTGAGAACCGTATCCATCATTCTTTGAAAAGTAGCTGGCGCTGAGCATAGACCGAAAGGCAACACTTTAAACTCGTACAGACCGTCGGGAGTAATAAACGCCGTCTTTTCGCGGTCGCGCTCGTCCACTGCGATTTGCCAGTAGCCGCTACGCAAATCCATGGAGGAAAAATATTTAGCGTTGCGTATACGGTCCAACGAGTCATCTATCCGGGGTAGAGGATAAACGTCCTTTTTGGTGACCTTGTTCAGTTTACGGTAATCAACGCAAAAACGCAACGTACCATCCTTCTTCTTTACTAGCACAACTGGCGAAGCCCAGGGACTGGTCGATGGCTGAATGACGTCGTCCTGAAGCATCTGCTGGACTTGGTCACGTATAGCATCTTGCTCTTTTTGCGACACCCTATAGGCATGTTGTCGGATGGGTCTCTCAGTAGGTTCCGTGATGATACGATGTTGAGCAAGTGGTGTCTGTTTAACCTTTGACGTAGTGGCAAAGCAGTCTTGAAATGAGCCGAGTATACGCAAAAGGCTTTCTCGTTGAGCCGAAGGTAGTCTCTCGTTTACGTCGAGAGTGCTCACGAAGGCCTCGTCAGGGTGGCCATTCGATGAAAATGAAGCTAACGTAGATGGACCATCGGCATCGGCAAGTTCTTCACAATATGCAATGGCAGTGTGTCTCGTTAGGTGGCGATATTCGTCGCTGAAGTTCGTGACCAGCAGGTGAGCATGCCTATTGCTAGGCTGAATGATTCCTCGGGCAACACAGATTTGTTGTGAAATAAGGAGAGACAAATTGGCCTCTGCAATTACCGCGTCAGACAAGTCCTGTCCCAATTCTACTTTGACAAAGAGGCTGCTTCGAGGTGGGAGAGTCAGAGAATCGTCGGTAACACGGAGCGCTCTTTTCCGGAATTGCATACTGTCAGTTGCAGCGCAAAAAGGATCCTCGAACGACACAAGTAATTCACGGAGGTCGATGACGGCGCCGTATTCACGAAGGAAGTCCATTCCTAGAATGACTGGCCGAGAGCACACGCGCAATACGAGGAAAGAGCCCGCAAATGTTGACGTACGTATTCGAATGCGTGCCGTGCACATACCAGTAGGCGTCACCAGATGGCCACCTGCCGTGCGCAACTGAGGTCCTTGCCAAGGCGTCGTAACCTTCCTCAGTTCAGATGCCAGTGTTGCGCTCATTACGGAATAGTCGGCACCGGTGTCGACGAGGGCGTTAACAGCATGATTGTCGACGAAGACGGCAATTTCGGCAGAAACAATCTTTTTGCTGTCGGAGAACACTGCAAAACCGGAATCGCCCTCGTCTGGTCGTTGCGTCGAAGGAGGGTCTTTTACAGTTCGCCGGGCCGCGACTTCACCCCCAGAAGTCGCCGTTCCTAGTTTCCCCTGCGGGGACTTGGTGACCGGCTCCTGAAAGGAGCGGAAGACGATGAGGGCAAACTGGGTGACGTAGACCGGCGAGGCGATGGTGATCTCGACTGGTGGTGCCGAATAGTCGAAGGAGTACGTTGGCCCGTGAGATAGGCTTCAATTTCGCGGGGGCGCTCACCGTAGCGCGGGCATCGAGCATCAGGGTGGAAGCCGCGGAGACCTAGTTGCCGGTATTGACAGTTCCGGTATACGTGACCCGCTTCGCCACAGTGATAGCAGAGCGGACGGTTATCCGAGGTGCGCCACGTGCTTGCCTTGCTACCACTTTGTCTTGAGATGGACGGCGGATAGGTGGGTGGGCTCGAAAACCTTGAGCCGAGAGGTGGGCTTGAAGCAGTGTCGTGAAATGGCTGCATAGCCTGGTACCTTGGCCGCATAGCAGTATCTGTAGCCGGTGGCGCAGGGGATCGCAATGCCGCTGCGTATGTCAGGACTGGGGCCTCGGGAATCGGCGGTGCGATTGGGGCTAGGGGTGTGACGGCCTGCCGGACTTCTTGTCTGATTACATCCGCGAGGGCTGACACGGGTGGATGGGATCCCACTGCCTGCAGCTGTCGCAATTCGTCCCGAACGATACTTCGAATGAAGTCTGCGAGGGTCTGTCTCTCGCTGTCAGAGCCGATAGAGCATGTGGTGGCCGGGATCTGGCGTTCGTATTGTGACGACCGCTGCTGCAGCGTACGTTCCATCGTAGCTGCCTCACTGATGAACTGGGCGACTGTCGTCGGTGGATTGCGCACGAGCCCAGCGAAAAGCTGTTCTTTTACTCCGCGCATCAAATGGCGCACCTTCTTTTCCTCAGGCATGGCAGGGTCCGCGCGCTTGAAGAGTCGAAGCATGTCCTCGACAAACATGGATACACGTTCGTTCGGCCGTTGGTTTCTGCTGGATATGGCTTGTTCGGCCCTCTCCTTCCTTTCGGTGTTGCGATAGGCGTCACGGAGCTGTCGGCTAAACTCTTGCCATGTTGCAAAGGAGCCCTCGTGGTTCTCGTACCACGTCTTCGCAGAATCCTCCAAGTAGAAATAAACTCGGCGCAGCTTGCGAACATCGTCCCATTCGTTGATACTGGCAACCCGTTCAAAGTGGTCTAGCCAGTCATCAACATCCTCGAAGATGTCTCCATGGAACGGCTTTGGTGTCTGTGGCACGTGAAAAACATGGGCGAGAAGCGAATCATGGCCATCGCTGGTTTGGACCGCCTGGCTTGTCATCGCAGTTGCCATCTTTCTGGGTGTCGATGCCAAGGGACCAAATTCAGGGGGTAACCCACGCAGGCGGCGGCTGATTCTTGCTCTGGGAGATGTAGCTGTCTCCACGATGGCCGACACAGCCGAAGTACACGTACCCAGCGTCTCCACCAGTAATGTCACGAACAAAACAAGACCTGCAGCCAGGAGTTCACTTGAACCAGAGCAACGAAGATGTTCTCTTCTTCTTCGCGCCCAAAAACGCGTATGAGCCACAGTGGCTCGTTCATCAATGGTGGCAATATAATACAAGAACAGTGTAGAAACACCTACAAAAAAGGTACGCAGTGGTTTTAATGACCTTTTTGGGTAATGTTCGTTTGACTACGCACGTTTAAAACTCCAAATGCTCCTATTTTATTTCTTATGTTCCGTAATTGGGTTCGGCATAATGACGCTTTTAAAGTTTTTGACCGGCGAACTGGAGATGTCTGCATCTTCCTTTCTAGGTAGCCTAATGGAGCTAGAAAATGGCCGTTAATTTTTCATTCACCTCCAACGTCGTTGAATCGTACTCTTGCTTCCTACTTAAGTGTAATGTTTCATGCAGCAATGATTCTGCAATTTGGTCAAGAACAAAAATAAAGGCTGAGCTGCAGTTCACAACAACCTAGCCCACGGATCCATTGTTATGTTGTGACGTCCCACTTACATCTCCCTCCTCTGCCGATTCAGGATACTTCGTTATCATTGCTCGTGGAAAAGAAGTTATCCGAAGCTAAATCAAGACGTCAAAAACTCTCCTCTGTCAGCGTTGTGGCAAGAATACGCGCTGGTAATCGTTTTGTAATCGTGTAAATGCTATTTCACTTCTTCCGCTAACATCTGATGAAGCGTAGAAGTAAAAAAAACAGTACTTATTTCATGAACATGCTTCTCTTAATTATCGCGTGCTAAAGATGACATTACTTACTTCACCTTGTGCGAGAATTGGAGACATAAATGGTGTACTAGAATATGTAATCAAACATAAGTTACTGCGTCTGAGTTAGCAAGTAACGCGTCACGTGAACACCTGAAAAGATGTCACTAACTGAAATTGAGTAATCCAGTGTTTCAATCTCAAATCTGTTCGCGGTAGACTTCATACGTTCAGTTTAGGCACTTTGTTATGCTGAACTTGCAGCTGTATTATTTAGCGCTGTTGTTCCTACATGATGAATACCACAAACTAGACCACGTTGTTTTCGTAGTACTGTTACGCAAACCAGAAAGGAAGAGTAACTGTAAAAATGGCTGCACGTCCTAGGAATTCGGCTTGTGCTCTGCATTATTGAAACAGTTATGATAAACTCGAACTTTTTAGGGCACAATTTTTAACATATTTGTTAAAAAATTAAAACTAAAGTCCAATAGCATCACTATCAGCATGAAGTGATGCAACCAATTACCACGTGATTACAACACGTCGAACATTATTGATCACTGCAAAGCGCCAGACTTCAGGACGTCGACCTTAGGGCTTCTTTAAAGGAACATCACACGTTTACACCATTTTGTGACATCGCTTAGATAATGGTGCAGTGATCTGCAAGGTACTGAAAAAGTTTTCTGCAAGAAACATTCGCACAGGGAGCAGTGCAGTTAACTTCGAAGAGGCAGAAGAAGGAAATGAAGCAGATGGTTTTTCCCTTGGATTTGTTCTAGAGTAATGCATAAAGATCGGTGTGACTTCTGGGGTACTCAGTAGTTTTCATTCTTGTTTTTGTATCTTATATATATAACGCTCCTGCTTTTTTCTCCTAGCAATTTTATGGAATTTTTGCTTTTTTCGAGAGACGTGCTCCCTGTCCCAGGGCGATGGATGCGGAGTTTGCCACGGACCCGCCCAGGTAGAGGTCTGCCATGGTGAGGTGCTCGGCAAATCAGCACGCCTTTCACAGAACTACTGATGGCCACTGCCCAATGGCTATGGATGCAGATCCTTTTGCAACGCTGACATACCAGAGATCAACTTACACAAGCATATCGCGGAAACAAAGCACCTGTTCGAGTGCCAGCGAGGACACCTAACTCTAATCGGCCTCTTGCGACGACTCGCTGGATGACAGCTTCGAGACCGTAAGAAGCAGGAAGGCCAAACAAAGAAACGTCAAGACATCTTCATCAGCGCGGACGTTACTGGACAGTCAAAAGAAGAACACTAGCCGCACACCATCTTGTTCCTGCCCGAGGACCTCTCCATCCGCCTTTGAGCAGTAAACAGGCAAGCTCCCTCTGTGTAATTTGAGGGGGTTGCGTCAAACGAAATAAAGATATTCGTTTTAACCCACGCAATATTGTTCTTGCTGAAGACACGATCCCGGCCAGTGCCTTAGACATAAGCTACGCAGATTATTGGAGTTCGCAGACATCAAACTCTCACCGATAATTGCAATGGATAGTACCTGCATGGCAGGAGTAATCTATGACACTGATTTGGCCATAGGAAACTCGAATCTTTCGATTCCTATAAGACCAGTGAAAGAGGAAGTTGTAGTCATGAATGTACCGTCGCGGCCAGTGTTTGAGGGAACACGGAACGGGTGACCGCGCTCCGCGGAGCGCCACGACGGGCGCCGTGCGAACTATTGCGGCGCAAGCGCAATCAGTGCCCAGGGAAAAGTTAGCTGTGCGTCGTCTGCTACGGTGCCTTCCACTTCGCCTCGAGCGGCGAAACTTATAGACTGCGCGCGTGCGAAGTGGGAGGCACCGTAGCAGACGATGCACAGCCAACTCCATTTCTGGCACTGATTGCGCATGCGCCGCGACAGTTCACGCGGCGCCCGCTGGGTGGGCCGAAAAGAGCGGCCACGCGTGCCGCGTTCCCTCCAACAGTGGCCGCGACTGTACTTAGTCTCGGAAACTTTCCGGCTGTGTAAAGTTAATGTTCAAAGGAGATCATATTCCGTCACATGTCAACGTGAGACATTTCCGACATCCTCTTCGGCCTTTGTTCCTTAACCTCTTCAGTGCCTTAAATGCGTGAAAATCGGAAATATCAAGAGTGTATGCATGAATACCACAGTATGCCCATGATGCGCAGAGTCACACACTGCAGACCCTTTTCAGGCAACAAGTCTGAAGTGGGGAACTGTGATGGTTCACATGGAGCTGCCTCCAAGGAACGCCCTCAGATAAAGAAAGAAATTACCTGTATCAAACAAAGTGTCCAAGACAATTTACCGCTCAGAGCGACTGTTGAAAGGGATACGGGGCTGATGTAGCCATTGTAGAAGGCGTGCAATACAGGGTGTCGCGCGTAACACATCTTATTCAAACACCAGAAAAACAGTACTCGGCTACTGACCCGCAGGTCGCGGGTTCGATTCCCGGCTGCGGCGGCTGCGTTTCCGATGGAGGCGGAAATGTTGGAGGCCTGTGTACTCAGATTTGGGTGCACGTTAAAGAACCCCAGGTGGTCAAAATTTCCGGAGCCCTCCACTACGGCGTCTCTCATAATCAAATGGTGCTTTTGGGACGTTAAACCCCACAAATCAATCAATCACCAGTAAAACAGTAAGCATGAAGCGAAATAAGGCGGACAAGCCCATAGTTGCGGATGGATGACCTACACTTCCACGTACGCAGCCTGCGAAGGAACCCCCTCTCAGGCCTCCCCGTCATACAACTCTTTTCGAGCCTTCTTCCTTGAAGATATGTCAAGGGTTGATCGATAGGTTATCCCGCTGCTACGATTCCTGGTCGCTGTCGTGGCAGACCCACTGAGAAGCCTAGGAACTCCAACTTTTCGAAGCGGACTACAGGTGCTGGAAGCGTTAAGCCCAGTCCTCACCACCCTTGCGTACAACCTTGGCAGGAGGCCAACAATCGTTCCGCAAAGAGGTCAGAGAAGCATCTGTAGCGAAACGCAAGAGGACTTAGATCACGGATATCCAATTTTTGACAGTACGTGTTATTGAACCATTTTCTAATCATCGTGAGATGGGAACCAAACTATAAAAATCCTATAAGACTATCCGGATACGTATAAATTCCGCCACAAACCGGCAACAAAAGCAGTAAGGTCCTTGCGTACATTCGTCGCGAGCTTACTTACATTATTCAGCCTGTGCCACCTTATCACAAAAACCAGTATGTTTGCCTGACTATGAAGCAAAAGACCCTCGCCTTCACATTAGTGTGTGTTTACCTATCTCCTCTAGTTAGTTTTGATCTAAAAAGACTCGATGATATACTTGCCAGCGTATCGGGTCCATGGATAATTACAAGGGACTTCAACGCCCACGACCCAACCTGAGGAAGGTCAAAAATCAATGCCATGGGCGGGAAATCGGCTTCATTTGTGTAGGCCTATGAACTTTGTCGACTTAATGATGAGAGCCCTACATTTCTAAGAGGGTCCACGTACAGCAGCTGCTTAGACTTGACATTTGTGTGTCGTCCCTTCACCACAAGCTTCAAGTGGTTTTTGGAAATTGAGACGCGTGGTGGCGACGACATCCCCAGTGATATTACCATCACAAGCTTCGCCAGTAGTCAAACGCCGAAAACCTTCCGGTGGATTGATTTGTCTGCATTCATAACAAACTTAAAAGGCTAAAGGCTTATCCTCTGGTATTGAGCAAGCGATCGAAGAAGCAGTACAGAGCACGAAGTGCATGCTGACGTGCTCTTAAAGACCATCGGAAATAGACGTGGAGTAAGAGCGACTTAACTTGATACGCCGGTGTGCAGAGCGCAGATATCGGCGCACAAAGTCCATTGGATATCTTCGCTTAGCAAGGCGCATTCAAAAGAAGATACATCGTCGTACGGATAAACTAGAGTTCCGACGGTGGGCGAAAATTCGCGATTCTCTATACCCTCGCAAACCAATCTCTCAAACATGGCGAACTGTGCGACGCCTACGCACATTACCTGAACAACTTTTTCCGGATAAAGCCTTGGCACTTTTCCAACGTAGACAGGACATCGAGATAGCGGAAGATTTTTGTAGGAGGATTGCAGGCTCGTCACATAGCACAGGAATCCTTACTGCTGCTACTGCACCACACTCCCTTGATCCGTGCGTAGACCTTCATTTTTCAATGGAAGAGCTGGACGCAGCTCTTCCTTTTTTGTAATCGATCGTCGTCGCACGGGCCAGATGGTATATCATACTGCATATTGTGCAACCTCGGTGATCGCGCACGTAGTGCTTTATGGGACGCGTTCAATGAGTCTTGGGGAGCTGCAGCTCTTTCTAGAGAATGGAAAAAAAAGTAGTTTGGTTCCTATTTTCAAGCCTGGAAAATCATCTCTATAGCTGACGTCATACCAACCAATAGCACTGGATAGTTGCGTGGGCAAGCTGATGGAACGAATGATTGTTGTGAGGCTCGAGTGGTACTTAAAAACGATAGTGAGTCTATCCAGATGCCGTGACCAGATTTCGTCGTCTTCGTAGCCCCATTGACAACCTTATTGACCTCATGACATACATAAAACACCAGGAATTTAGCCGATGTCTATCTGTAGCATTGTTTTTGGATGTTAAAAGAACTTTTGACAATGTCTTTCACGAAGCCATACTTGACACCCTCGAGTCAGTTGGCTTGGGTGCGTGAGTGTACCGCTGAATCTGGTGCTACCTTCATGTGAGATAATTGTTTAGGGCAACTGGTGATGGGCTGATATCTGACCATTATATACACCATGGAGTTCCCCAAGGTGGTGTATTAAGCCCCACACTATACATTCTTGTTATGATTAGCGTCCTGGAAACAATACCGGAATCTGTGCAGGTATCTGTCTATGGAGACAATATTGGTGTTTGGACTTCTGGTGTAACACATATGCAGATACGTGCGAAACTTCAGAAAGCAGCGAACTGTATTTCGGCGTAGCAAAACCTCAAAATTTCTCCAGACAAATCAGCGCTGGTGGGGTTCATGCGGAAGGCAATGACGTCAAATACCATCAACATAATGAACAAACTGTCTGTTACACCCGCAGGCACAGGTTCTTGGGAGTCACTATTGATCAAAATATTTGCTGAAGTCCCCATGTAGCCACTCTAATAAAGCGCCTAACAGCCATCTCCAAAATTCTTAACTTTCTCGTAGAAAATAAGTGGGACAAGGCAGTACAGGCAATGTAGCAGCTATACAGGACGTTCTTCCTGGAGTATCTGCGGTTCAGCTTGCCTGTTTTGCCGAACACCCGCAAAACTAGTATACGTACAATCAAACCCAGGGTCAGGCACTCAGGTTTATCTTGAATTACCACGCTGCTCGTCCACAGCAGAAACCATTGCGATCGCCAAAGATCATCCGGCCTCAGTGCACATCACTCTTGAGGTGCTTCGAACGCACAGTTGGCACTTTGCTCGCGACCCTGCACCCCATCTCGCTTCGCTTCCAGAAGACCGAACGAGTGCCTCCATCTGCCAGAGAGTATTGAGTTCCCGTGAGTGCCGTTTAGCGGGACACACACCTGTGAAACGTATCCTGACCCCCGCCCCTTCCCCTTGGTGAATAGATCGTCCAAGCCTACGCTTAACAGTGCCAGGAATTCGCAAAAAAGGCAGACCTCTCAACACCAGCTTTGAAGCAGCTGACTCTACTTATGCTGCACGAAGGATACAAACACCACGTTAAACTTTATATGGATGCTTCGACAAATGTTAAGGAATCTGCAGGAGCTGTGACCTTCCCAGAAAAAGCCGAAACCATCCAATTTCCGATGTCTCACAAAACAGCATCGACAGCCGCAGAGCTCGCAGCACTCCGCTGTGCACTCCGTAGGATTGATCAAGAAGCACCTCTATGATGGTGCATTTTCACCAATTTTGAACGAGCTCTTAATTGTATTTGAACTGCGCTACGTCCTGGACCTCAATGCAACTGGTGCTTGAAACAAGACAATTGTATCAACAAGTACTACAGAAAGGACATGATGCAACTCTTCAATGGTTACTATGCCACTACGGAATCATGGATAACGAGCATGTCGACGATACAGCAAGGGATGCCCACGAAAATGACATGATGGATCCCATTCCACTGTCAAGAGTGACGCAGCAGCAAGGATTAATACTATCGCGCATGATGTCGCGAGGTCTCTGTGGAACACGCTCGGATTTCTACACACCCATCTTCACCATCTGGCTCCATACCTATTACTTTCCATTCTATCCGGGTTATCCAGATAAGAGACAACCGTTCTCAGCCGTATGTGGCTTGGCGTTTCTTACAATAATGACTTGGCTTGCCGCATCGGATGGACAGACAGCGCTGCGTGTGATGATAGCGGCGCAGATGAAACAATTGAACATATTTTGTGTCAGTGCCCTCAGTACAACTGTCAGTGACACTCAATCTCAGCGTGTTCACACGCCTCGACGACCAGCCGCTTTTCAAAAAATATATTCGGAATGCCAGTAAGTACGAGCTTCACGCCGAAAAGCGACGAAGGCCCTCCTAAAGTTTTTGCGATAAACCCACCTCGTCGAACGTTTATGACGTTTTAGTGTTTTGGTGTGTTCTCGCTTCCATCCTGCTATTTTTCTCTCATCAACTTTTCCTTACTTCTCAGTCTCTCAATCCCCCTTTCCGAGTTTCGGGTAGCAAACCAGATACTTTCTTTCCGGATAACCTACCTGTCTTTATTCACACACAGACATACACACACACACACACACACACACACACACACACATATATATATATATATATATATATATATATATATATATATATATATATATATATATATATATATATATATATATATGTGAATAAAGACAGGTAGGTTATCCGGAAAGAAAGTATCTAGTTGCTATATATATATATATATATATATATATATATATATATATATATATTGTGAGAACTTGCAGATAGCACATTTGAAAAGGAAATTGTATTTACAAACGTTTCGGCCGTGGCACGGCCTTCGTCAGAGTAAGCCTTCGTCAGTGACTTACGTCATAAGGACACCTTGTCCACGGTAGACCAGCTGACGCACGGGGAAAATAGCAAACAACACCATGACGACTCGAAGAGTGAAATCAGTCTTTACACACTGGAGCAGCTTACTCCCCATCTCGTACACTTGGCCCACTTTCTTATTTTCCATCACTTGGCTCTTTCGTCGTTAACACGCCCACTACGGTCGGGATAGAGGTGCGGAACTCCGAATTTACTCAGCCAAGCCCAGGGCCAACCATCCACATTCATGCATCAGAACAGCTTATCTCTTAAGCTGCGGACACAGGGAAACAGCGTGAAGTAAAATCTGACCAAACCAATTCTTTCGCAGTGTCGCCGTCGAGTTCCCAGCCACCTGAGAGCCCAACCAACACTTGGAGGCTTGAAAGGATCAACTCTCAAGCACTGCTCTGTGCCAGGAACGTCCATTGAAAATGCCGTCGCAAGAGCCTCAGTAGATTTTTTTGTCAGTTCTGACGCACTATCTTCATTGCCTGACATGAATTGCGACACTCTAACAAGTATCAACTATTTGCTGGTCACATCAACCTACAAAGAAAAAAAGCGGGCTCATGTTTCTAGAGAAAGTTCGCCTCGTCAGGTGGTGCAACATAAGCAACGCCAAGAAAAGCAACAAGAAGAGGCCCAACAGCAAAAAAATGGTAGCATATCCACGGAGTTAATGATGGATAGTGGGGTGAAGCATCCGTCTGTCCATTCGTTCTAGCTTCCGTACATCCATGCGTGCGTCTGTGTGACCACCGGTGCGTCCATCCGCTGTCCGTGCGTGCGTCTGTTCGTGCGTCCGCACGTTTATCTATGCGTCCGTCCATGCTTTCGTCCATGCATCCACTCCTGCGTCCGTCCATGCATCCATCCGTCCGTGCAGCCATCCATGCGTCCGTCCATGAATCTGTCTGTGTATCCGTTCGTCCACCTATTCAACACTCCAAGTAACACCATCTCGAATCTTTTTCATCATATATTTCTCATATAAAAGCACCGCCATCCAGCGAACATTCCAAGTACTGAACGAGAGGAAGCACACGCACACTTTCTTACGGCCTGCGCTTAGTGTCTATTTCCCACCTTTAACCACCTCGATATCATGGTGTATACTACTTCACTGTATTTCTGGCACTGCGTTCCAACGCTCGCTAAACCTTTTTAAAACCTAGAACTTTAGGCCCCACGAGTATAACGCAGCAACTCTTTATTGTTTTTTTTGTGCGTTGTTGAACAACGAAAATTCGCAACGTGCGCGTTAACTAAAAGCCGAATGCTCCTGTCTCTTATTCCCCATGAGCAGCCATTGGCATTTACTTTGAGCACTTCTTTTATTGTTCAACAACGCACAGAAGAAATCTCTCAGCGGCACTACCTTGGAAGTCAAAATGTTATACTTGTTACACACTACAACGGCTACGAGGGACGAATGGGTGCCGCTATAAGGAGCTTCGCCCCTAAAACGGCCACTCCAACAAGGACTACGAAGAATCAGAGGCACATCGCAAGCGTACTTGCGGCTTAAAGAACGTCATGAACAACGACGACGACGACGACCACCAGCACCCCAACGACCACTACAGAAAAAGACTGATTCCGCATTTGAGCCATCTTCGCAGAAAGAAAAGCCAATCTGCACCAAACTCCCTAAACGCCACCAAACAACCGCTTGTACTCTGCAGGAACACAAGCAGTGCCCAATCAGCCACCATCAACGGGTACGCAAACTGCATGCACAGCGTTTCTATCACTCACGACGAAAAATGTGATGCCAACAGAGCTGTCGATCCTGTAAGGCGTTCCAACCTCGTCCATTCCTCGCAAGAACGCCGGCTGCATTTCCATCTGTTTCCACGCTCAAAGCATGCTTATATTGTCCAGAGCGTAACACCAAGCCTGGCCCACCAGAGCCGTACTTGATAATCTCTCATTGCTGTTCTCTCCTGTGAAGTCTGTGCGATCTTACGGAACTGCAATGTTATGTGGAACTACAGGAACTACAGCCCATTATGACATTTTTTGTGTTCTGAGATTGCTTGTTCATTAAGTATTGTAATATTATGTAAAGCGCACATTCTTTCGGGGGGAAGGGGAGTCCTGTAACGTAAGGAGGTAACGATGGTTGGTAGATGCCGAGAAGAAAGAAGTCAGGAAGAAGTAAAATGGCGTATGAGTCAGGCCACGTCTCCCAGTCATCATATATATATATATATATATATATATATATATATATATATATATATATATATATATATATATATGTTCGGTTCCTACCCACGGCAACTTATCATTTCATTTCACCCACTTTACTTTTTTTATATTTACCCTACAATTCGGTCTAATAACCACTCCTATACTTTTTTTTGGCTTTATTGCCTGTTATATTTATTAACACATTGTCAAAACACAGAAAAACGAGCCCTTAGGTCGACACATGTTTATATAAATATATAAATATATATATATATATATATATATATATATATATATATATAGTCCAGTAGATCCTCCGTGAGCGGTCACAACGTGGTTTATTTCGACGTTTCGGCCTAGAGTCTGGCTTTCATCAGGATTAAAGATACAGTTTGTTGGTGCTCAGCTTTATACAATCTCAAATCAGAGGGCAAGG